>CAWUPM010001401.1:0-189959 GCA_963924295.1 Dioctria rufipes | reverse complement strand
AAAGGCGAAAGGCGAAAGGCGAAAGGCGGAAGGCGAAATGCGAAAGGCGAAATGCGAAAGGCGAAAGGCGAAAGGCGAAAGGCGGAAGGTGAAAGGCGAAAGGCGAAAGGCGAAATGCGAAAGGCGAAATGCGAAAGGCGAAAAGCGAAAGGCGAAAGGCGGAAGGTGAAAGGCGAAAGGCGAAAGGCGGAAGGCGAAAGGCGAAAGGCGAAAGGCGAAAGGCGAAAGGCGAAAGGCGAAAGGCGAAAGGCGAAAGGCGAAAGGCGAAAGGCGAAAGGCGAAAGGCGAAAGGCGAAAGGCGAAAGGCGAAAGGCGAAAGGCGAAAAGCGAAAGGCGAAATGCGAAAGGCGAAAGCGAAAGGCGAAAGGCGAAAGGCGAAAGGCGAAAGGCGAAAGGCGAAAGGCGAAAGGCGAAAGGCGAAAGGCGAAAGGCGAAAGGCGAAAGGCGAAAGGCGAAAGACGAAAGGCGAAAGGCGAAAGGCGAAAGGAGAAAGGCGAAAGGCGAAAGGCGAAAGGCGGAAGGTGAAAGGTGAAAGGCGAAAGGCGGAAGGCGAAAGGCGAAAGGCCAAAGGCGAAAGGCGAAAGGCGAAAGGCGAAAGGCGAAAGGCGAAAGGCGAAAGGCGAAAGGCGAAAGGCGAAAGGCGAAAGGCGAAAGGCGAAAGGCGAAAGGCGAAAGGCGAAAGGCGAAAGGCGAAAGGCGAAAGGCGAAAGGCGAAAGGCGAAAGGCGAAAGGCGAAAGGCGAAAGGCGAAAGGCGAAAGGCGAAAAGCGAAAGGAGAAATGCGAAAGGCGAAAGCGAAAGGCGAAAGGCGAAAGGCGAAAGGCGAAAGGCGAAAGGCGAAAGGCGAAAGGCGAAAGGCGAAAGGCGAAAGGCGAAAGGCGAAAGGCGAAAGGCGAAAGGCGAAAGGCGAAAGGCGAAAGGCGAAAGGCGAAAGGCGAAAAGCGAAAGGCGAAAGGCGAAAGGCGGAAGGCGAAAAGCGAAAGGCGAAAGGCGAAAGGCGAAAGGCGAAAGGCGAAAGGCGAAAGGCGAAAGGCGAAAGGCGAAAGGCGAAAGGCGAAAGGCGGAAGGCGAAAGGCGAAAGTCGAGGGGCGAGAGGCAAAAGTCAAAATGCCTAAGGCGAAAGGCGAAAGGCGAAAGGCGAAAGGCGAAAGGCGAAAGGCGAAAGGCGAAAGGCGAAAGGCGGAAGGCGAAAGGCGAAAGTCGAGGGGCGAGAGGCAAAAGTCAAAATGCCTAAGGCGAAAGGCGAAAGGCGAAAGGCGAAAGGCGAAAAGCGGAAGGCAAAAGGAAAAACGATTTTCAAAACATGAAATGAAAATGGAGAAATTTAAAATGCCTAAAGCAAAAGAAAAAACCGATATTCAAAAGATAAAATACAAAAGTTGAAATTGAAAATGCGAGATGGAAAATTCGAAATTATAAATTTGTATTTCAAAATGCTAAAGGCGAATTGCGAAATGCGAAAGACGAAAGGCGAAGGGCGAAATTCGAATGGCGAAAGGCGAAAGGCGAAAGGCGAAAGGCGAAAGGCGAAAGGCGAAAGGCGAAAGGCGAAAGGCGAAAGGCGAAAGGCGAAGGGCGAAAGGGGAAAGGCGAAAGGCGAAAGGCGGAAGGTGAAAGGCGAAAGGCGAAAGGCGAAAGGCGAAAGGCGAAAGGGAAAAGGCGAAAGGCGAAAGGCGGAAGGTGAAAGGCGAAAAGCGAAAGGCGAAAGGCGAAAGGCGAAAGGCGAAAGGCGAAGGGCGAAAGGCGAAAGGCGAATGGCGAAAGGCGAAAGGCGAAAGGCGAAAGGCGAAAAGCGGAAAGCAAAAGGAAAAACGATTTTCAAAACATGAAATGAAAATGGAGAAATTTAAAATGCCTGAAGCAAAAGAAAAAACGATATTCAAAAGATAAAATACAAAAGTTGAAATTGAAAATGCGAAATGGAAAATTCGAAATTATAAATTTGTATTTCAAAATGCAAAAGGCGAAAGGCGAAAGGCGAAAGGTGAAAGGCGAAAGGCGAAAGGTGAAAGACGAAAGACGAAAGGCGAAGGGCGAAAGTCGAAAGGCGAAAGGCGAAATGCAAAAGGCGAAAGGCGAAAGGTGAAAGGCGAAAGGCGAAAGGTGAAAAGCGAAAGGCGAAAGGCGAAAGGCGAAAGGCGAAAGGCGAAAGGCGAAAGGCGAAAGGCGAAAGGCGAAAGGCGAAAGGCGAAAGGCGAAAGGCGAAAGGCGAAAGGGGAAAGGCGAAAGGCGAAAGGCGAAAGGCGGAAGGTGAAAGGCGTAAGGCGAAAGGCGAAAGGCGAAAGGCGAAAGGCGAAAGGCGAAAGGCGAAAGGCGAAAGGCGAAAGGCGAAGGCGAAAGGCGAAAGGCGAAAGGCGAAAGGCGAAAGGCGAAAGGCGAAAGGCGAAAGGCGAAAGGCGAAAGGCGAAAGGCGAAAGGCGAAAGGCGAAAGGGAAAGGCGAAAGGCGAAAGGCGAAAGGCGAAAGGCGAAAGGCGAAAAGCGGAAGGCGAAAGGCGAAAGGCGATAGGCGAAAGGCGAAGGGCGTGAGGCAAAAGTCAAAATGCCTAAGGCAAAAGGAAAAACGATTTGCAAATGAAAATGGAGAAATTTAAAATGCCTAAACAAAAGAAAAAACGATATTCAAAAGATAATATACAAAAGTTGAAATTGAAAATGAGAAATGGAAAATTCGAAATTATAAATTCGTATTTCAAAAGGCGAAAGGCGAAAGGCGAAGGGCGAAAGGCGAAAGGCGAAAGGCGAAAGGCGAAAGGCGAAAGGCGAAAGGCGAAAGGCGAAAGGCGAAAGGCGAAAGGCGAAAGGCGAAAGGCGGAAGGCGAAAGGTGAAAGGCGAAGAGCGAAAGGTGAAAGGCGAAAGGCGAAAGGTGAAAGCCGAAAGGCGAAAGGTGATAGGCGAAAGGCGGAAGGCGAAAGGCGAAAGGCGAAAGGCGAAGGGCGTGAGGCAAAAGTCAAAATGCCTAAGGCAAAAGGAAAAACGATTTTCAAATGAAAATGGAGAAATTTAAAATGCCTAAAGCAAAAGAAAAAACGATATTCAAAAGATAGTATACAAAAGTTGAAATTGAAAATGCGAAATGGAAAATTCGAAATTATAAATTCGTATTTCAAAATGCTAAAGGCGAAATGCGAAAGGCGAAAGACGAAAGGCGAAGGGCGAAAGTCGAAAGGCGAAAGGCGAAAGGCAAAAGGCGAAAGGCGAAAGGCGAAAGGAGAAAGGCGAAAGGCGAAAGGCGGAAGGCGAAAGGCGAAAGGCGGAAGGTGAAAGGCGAAAGGCGAAAGGCGAAAGGCGAAAGGCGAAAGGCGAAAGGCGAAAGGCGAAAGGCGAAAGGCGAAAGGCGAAAGGCGAAAGGGAAAGGCGAAAGGCGAAAGGCGAAAGGCGAAAGGTGAAAGGCGAAAGGCGAAAGGCGAAATGCGAAAGGCGAAAGGCGAAAGGCGAAAGGCGAAAGGCGAAAGGCGAAAGGCGAAAGGCGAAAGGCGAAAGGCGAAAGGCGAAAGGCGAAAGGCGAAAGGGAAAGGCGAAAGGCGAAAGGCGAAAGGCGAAAGGCGAAAGGCGAAAAGCGGAAGGCGAAAGGCGAAAGGCGATAGGCGAAAGGCGAAGGGCGTGAGGCAAAAGTCAAAATGCCTAAGGCAAAAGGAAAAACGATTTGCAAATGAAAATGGAGAAATTTAAAATGCCTAAACAAAAGAAAAAACGATATTCAAAAGATAATATACAAAAGTTGAAATTGAAAATGAGAAATGGAAAATTCGAAATTATAAATTCGTATTTCAAAATGCTAAAGGCGAAATGCGAAAGGCGAAAGACGAAAGGCGAAGGGCGAAAGTCGAAAGGCGAAAGGCGAAAGGCAAAAGGCGAAAGGCGAAAGGAGAAAGACGAAAGGCGAAAGGCGGAAGGCGAAAGGCGAAAGGCGGAAGGTGAAAGGCGAAAGGCGAAAGGTGAAAGGCGAAAGGCGAAAGGCGAAAGGCGGAAGGCGAAAGGCGAAAGGCGGAAGGTGAAAGGCGAAAGGCGAAAGGCGAAAGGCGAAAGGCGAAAGGCGAAAGGCGAAAGGCGAAAGGCGAAAGGCGAAAGGCGAAAGGCGAAAGGCGAAATGCGAAAGGCGAAAGGCGAAAGGCGATAGGCGAAAGGCGAAGGGCGTGAGGCAAAAGTCAAAATGCCTAACGCAAAAGAAAAAACGATTTTCAAATGAAAATGGAGAAATTTAAAATGCCTAAAGCAAAAGAAAAAACGATATTCAAAAGATAATATACAAAAGTTGAAATTGAAAATGCGAAATGGAAAATTCGAAATTATAAGTTCGTATTTCAAAATGCTAAAGGCGAAATGCGAAAGGCGAAAGACGAAAGGCGAAGGGCGAAAGTCGAAAGGCAAAAGGCGAAAGGCGAAAGGAGAAAGGCGAAAGGCGAAAGGCGGAAGGCGAAAGGCGAAAGGCGAAAGGCGAAATGCGAAAGGCGAAATGCGCAAGGCGAAAGACGAAAGGCGAAGGGCGAAAGGCGAAAGGCGAAAGGCGAAAGGCGAAAGGCGAAAGGCGAAAGGCGAAAGGCGAAAGGCGAAAGGCGAAATGCGAAAGGCGAAATGCGCAAGGCGAAAGACGAAAGGCGAAGGGCGAAAGTCGAAAGTCGAAAGTCGAAAGGCGAAAGGCGAAAGGCAAAAGGCGAAAGGCCAAAGGCGAAAGGCGGAAGGTGAAAGGCGAAAGGCGAAATTCGAAAGGCGAAAGGCGAAAGGCGAAAGGCGAAAGGCGAAAGGCGAAAGGCGAAAGGCGAAAGGCGAAAGGCGAAAGGCGAAGGGCGAAGGGCGAAAGGCGGAAGGCGAAAGGCGAAAGGCGAAAGGCGAAAGGCGAAAGGCGAAAGGCGAAGGGCGAAAGGCGAAAGGCGAAAGGCGAAAGGCGAAAGGCGAAAGGCGAAAGGCGAAAGGCGAAAGGCGAAAGGCGAAAGGCGAAAGGCGAAAGGCGAAAGGCGAAAGGCGGAAGGCGAAAGGTGAAAGGCGAAGAGCGAAAGGTGAAAGGCGAAAGGCGAAAGGTGAAAGCCGAAAGGTGATAGGCGAAAGGCGGAAGGCGAAAGGCGAAAGGCGAAAGGCGAAGGGCGAGAGGCGAAAGGTGAAAGGCGAAAGGCGAATGGCGAATGGCGAAAGGCGAAAGGCGAAAGGCGAAAGGCGAAAGGCGAAATGCGAAAGGCGAAATGCGCAAGGCGAAAGACGAAAGGCGAAGGGCGAAAGTCGAAAGTCGAAAGGCGAAAGGCGAAAGGCAAAAGGCGAAAGGCCAAAGGCGAAAAGCGGAAGGTGAAAGGCGAAAGGCGAAATTCGAAAGGCGAAAGGCGAAAGGCGAAAGGCGAAAGGCGAAAGGCGAAAGGCGAAGGGCGAAGGGCGAAAGGCGGAAGGTGAAAGGCGAAAGGCGAAAGGCGAAAGGCGAAAGGCGAAAGGCGAAAGGCGAAGGGCGAAAGGCGAAAGGCGAAAGGCGAAAGGCGAAAGGCGAAAGGCGAAAGGCGAAAGGCGGAAGGCGAACGGTGAAAGGCGAAGAGCGAAAGGTGAAAGGCGAAAGGCGAAAGGTGAAAGCCGAAAGGCGAAAGGTGATAGGCGAAAGGCGGAAGGCGAAAGGCGAAAGGCGAAAGGCGAAGGGCGAGAGGCGAAAGGTGAAAGGCGAAAGGCGAATGGCGAAAGGCGAAAGGCGAAAGGCGAAAGGCGAAAGGCGAAATGCGAAAGGCGAAATGCGCAAGGCGAAAGACGAAAGGCGAAGGGCGAAAGTCGAAAGTCGAAAGGCGAAAGGCGAAAGGCAAAAGGCGAAAGGCCAAAGGCGAAAAGCGGAAGGTGAAAGGCGAAAGGCGAAATTCGAAAGGCGAAAGGCGAAATTCGAAAGGCGAAAGGCGAAAGGCGAAAGGCGAAAGGCGAAAGGCGAAAGGCGAAAGGCGAAAGGCGAAAGGCGAAGGGCGAAGGGCGAAAGGCGGAAGGTGAAAGGCGAAAGGCGAAAGGCGAAAGGCGAAAGGCGAAGGGCGAAAGGCGAAAGGCGAAAGGCGAAAGGCGAAAGGCGAAAGGCGAAAGGCGAAAGGCGAAAGGCGAAAGGCGAAAGGCGAAAGGCGAAAGGCGGAAGGCGAAAGGTGAAAGGCGAAGAGCGAAAGGTGAAAGGCGAAAGGCGAAAGGTGAAAGCCGAAAGGCGAAAGGTGATAGGCGAAAGGCGGAAGGCGAAAGGCGAAAGGCGAAAGGCGAAGGGCGTGAGGCAAAAGTCAAAATGCCTAAGGCAAAAGGAAAAACGATTTTCAAATGAAAATGGAGAAATTTAAAATGCCTAAAGCAAAAGAAAAAACGATATTCAAAAGATAGTATACAAAAGTTGAAATTGAAAATGCGAAATGGAAAATTCGAAATTATAAATTCGTATTTCAAAATGCTAAAGGCGAAATGCGAAAGGCGAAAGACGAAAGGCGAAGGGCGAAAGTCGAAAGGCGAAAGGCGAAAGGCAAAAGGCGAAAGGCGAAAGGAGAAAGGCGAAAGGCGAAAGGCGGAAGGCGAAAGGCGAAAGGCGGAAGGTGAAAGGCGAAAGGCGAAAGGCGAAAGGCGGAAGGCGAAAGGCGAAAGGCGGAAGGTGAAAGGCGAAAGGCGAAAGGCGAAATGCGAAAGGCGAAAGGCGAAAGGCGAAAGGCGAAAGGCGAAAGGCGAAAGGCGAAAGGCGAAAGGCGAAAGGCGAAAGGCGAAAGGCGAAAGGCGAAAGGCGAAAGGCGAAAGGCGAAAGGCGGAAGGCGAAAGGCGAAAGGCGAAAGGCGAAAGGCGAAAGGCGAAAGGCGAAAAGCGGAAGGCAAAAGGAAAAACGATTTTCAAAACATGAAATGAAAATGGAGAAATTTAAAATGCCTAAAGCAAAAGAAAAAACCGATATTCAAAAGATAAAATACAAAAGTTGAAATTGAAAATGCGAGATGGAAAATTCGAAATTTTAAATTTGTATTTCAAAATGCTAAAGGCGAATTGCGAAAGGCGAAAGACGAAAGGCGAAGGGCGAAAGTCGAAAGGCGAAAGGCGAAAGGCGAAAGGCGAAAGGCGAAAGGCGAAAGGCGAAAGGCGAAAGGCGAAAGGCGAAAGGCGAAGGGCGAAAGGGGAAAGGCGAAAGGCGAAAGGCGGAAGGTGAAAGGCGAAAGGCGAAAGGCGAAAGGCGAAAGGCGAAAGGCGAAAGGCGAAAGGCGAAAGGTGAATGGCGAAAGGGAAAAGGCGAAAGGCGAAAGGCGAAAGGCGAAAGGCGAAAGGCGAAAGGCGAAGGGCGAAAGGCGAAAGGCGAATGGCGAAAGGCGAAAGGCGAAAGGCGAAAAGCGGAAGGCAAAAGGAAAAACGATTTTCAAAACATGAAATGAAAATGGAGAAATTTAAAATGCCTGAAGCAAAAGAAAAAACGATATTCAAAAGATAAAATACAAAAGTTGAAATTGAAAATGCGAAATGGAGAATTCGATATTATAAATTTGTATTTCAAAATGCAAAAGGCGAAAGGCGAAAGGCGAAAGGTGAAAGGCGAAAGGCGAAAGGTGAAAGACGAAAGACGAAAGGCGAAGGGCGAAAGTCGAAAGGCGAAAGGCGAAATGCAAAAGGCGAAAGGCGAAAGGTGAAAGGCGAAAGGCGAAAGGTGAAAGACGAAAGACGAAAAGCGAAGGGCGAAAGTCGAAAGGCGAAAGGCGAAATGCAAAAGGCGAAAGGTGAAAGGCGAAAGGCGAAAGGTGAAAGGCGAAAGGCGAAAGGCGAAAGGTGAAAGGCGAAAGGCGAAAGGTGAAAGGCGAAAGGCGAAAGGCGAAAGGCGAAAGGCGAAAGGCGAAAGGGGAAAGGCGAAAGGCGAAAGGCGAAAGGCGAAAGGCGAAAGGCGAAAGGCGGAAGGTGAAAGGCGTAAGGCGAAAGGCGAAAGGCGAAAGGCGAAAGGCGAAAGGCGAAAGGCGAAGGCGAAAGGCGAAAGGCGAAAGGCGAAAGGCGAAAGGCGAAAGGTGAAAGGCGAAAGGCGAAAGGCGAAAGGCGAAAGGCGGAAGGCGAAAGGCGAAAGGCGAAAGGCGAAAGGCGAAAGGCGAAAAGCGGAAGGCGAAAGGCGAAAGGCGATAGGCGAAAGGCGAAGGGCGTGAGGCAAAAGTCAAAATGCCTAAGGCAAAAGGAAAAACGATTTTCAAATGAAAATGGAGAATTTTAAAATGCCTAAAGCAAAAGAAAAAACGATATTCAAAAGATAATATACAAAAGTTGAAATGCGAAATGGAAAATTCGAAATTATAAATTCGTATTTCAAAATGCTAAAGGCGAAATGCGAAAGGCGAAAGACGAAAGGCGAAGGGCGAAAGTCGAAAGGCGAAAGGCGAAAGGCAAAAGGCGAAAGGCGAAAGGAGAAAGGCGAAAGGCGAAAGGCGGAAGGCGAAAGGCGAAAGGCGGAAGGTGAAAGGCGAAAGGCGAAAGGCGAAAGGCGAAAGGCGAAAGGCGGAAGGCGAAAGGCGAAAGGCGGAAGGTGAAAGGCGAAAGGCGAAAGGCGAAAGGCGAAAGGCGAAAGGCGAAAGGCGAAAGGCGAAATTTGAAAGGCGAAAGGCGAAAAGTGAAAGGCGAAAGGCGAAAGGCGAAAGGCGAAAGGCGAAATGCGAAAGGCGAAAGGCGAAATGCGAAAGGCGAAAGGCGAAAGGCGAAAAGCGAAAGGCGAAAGGCGAAAGCCGAAAGGCGAAAGGCGAAAGGCGAAAGGCGAAAGGCGAAAGGCGAAAGGCGAAAGGCGAAAAGCGGAAGGCGAAAGGCGAAAGGCGATAGGCGAAAGGCGAAGGGCGTGAGGCAAAAGTCAAAATGCCTAAGGCAAAAGGAAAAACGATTTTCAAATGAAAATGGAGAAATTTAAAATGCCTAAAGCAAAAGAAAAAACGATATTCAAAAGATAAAATACAAAAGTTGAAATTGAAAATGCGAAATGGAAAATTCGAAATTATAAATTCGTATTTCAAAAGGCTATAGGGGAAATGCGAAAGGCGAAAGACGAAAGGCGAAGGGCGATTGTCGAAAGGCGAATGGCGAATGGCGAAAGGCGAAAGGCGAAAGGCGAAAGGCGAAATGCGAAAGGCGAAAGGCGAAAGGCGAAAGGCGAAAGGCGAAAGGCGAAAGGCGAAAGGCGAAAGGCGAAAGGCGAAAGGCGAAAGGCAAAAGGCGAAAGGCGAAAGGCGAAAGGCGAAAGGCGAAAGGCGAAAGGCGAAAGGCGAAAGGCGAAAGGCGAAAGGCGAAAAGCGAAAGGCGAAAGGCGAAAAGCGGCAGGCAAAAGGAAAAATGATTTTCAAAACATGAAATGAAAATGGAGAAATTTAAAATGCCTAAAGCAAAAGAAAAAACGATATTCAAAAGATAAAATACAAAAGTAGAAATTGAAAATGCGAAATGGAAAATTCGAAATTATAAATTTGTATTTCAAAATGCTAAAGGCGAATTGCGAAAGGCGAAAGACGAAAGGCGAAGGGCGAAAGTCGAAAGGCGAAATGCAAAAGGCGAAAGGCGAAAGGCGAAAGGTGAAAGGCGAAAATCGAAAGGTGAAAGGCGAAAGGCGAAAGGCGAAAGGCGAAAATCGTAAGGCGAAACGCGAAAGGCGAAAGGCGAAAGGCGAAAGGCGAATGCGAAAGGCGAAAGGCGAAAGGCGAAAGGCGAAAGGCGAAAGGCGAAAGGCGAAAGGCGAAAGGGGAAAGGGGAAAGGCGAAAGGCGAAAGGCGAAAGGCGTAAGGCGAAAGGGGAAAGGCGAAAGGCGAAAGGCGAAAGCGGAAGGTGAAAGGCGTAAGGCGAAAGGCGAAAGGCGAAAGGCGAAAGGCGAACGGCGAAAGGCGAAAGGCGAAGGGCGAAAGGCGAAAGGCGAATGGCGAAAGGCGAAAGGCGAAAGGCGAAAGGCGAAAGGCGAAAGGCGAAAGGCGAAAGGTGAAAGGCGAAAGGCGAAAGGCGAAAATCGTAAGGCGAAACGCGAAAGGCGAAAGGCGAAAGGCGAAAGGCGAAAGGCGAAAGGCGAATGCGAAAGGCGAAAGGCGAAAGGCGAAAGGCGAAAGGCGAAAGGGGAAAGGGGAAAGGCGAAAGGCGAAAGGCGGAAGGCGAAAGGGGAAAGGCGAAAGGCGAAAGGCGAAAGCGGAAGGTGAAAGGCGTAAGGCGAAAGGCGAAAGGCGAAAGGCGAAAGGCGAAAGGCGAAAGGCGAAAGGCGAAAGGCGAAAGGCGAAAGGCGAAAGGCGAAAGGCGAAGGGCAAAAGGCGAAAGGCGAATGGCGAAAGGCGAAAGGCGAAAGGCGAAAGGCGAAAGGCGAAAGGCGAAAGGCGAAAGGCGAAAGGTGAAAGACGAAAAGACGAAAGGCGAAGGGCGAAAGTCGAAAGGCGAAAGGCGAAATGCAAAAGGAGAAAGGCGAAAGGTGAAAGGCGAAAGGCGAAAGGTGAAAGGCGAAAGGCGAAAGGCGAAAGGCGAAAGCGGAAGGCGAAATGCGAAAGGCGAAAGGCGAAAGGCGTAAGGCGAAAGGCGAAAGGCGAAAGGCGAAAGGCGAAAGGCGAAAGGCGAAAGGCGAAAGGCGAAAGGCGAAAGGCGAAAGGCGAAAGGCGAAAGGCGAAAGGCGAAAAGCGGAAGGCAAAACGAAAAACGATTTTCAAAACATGAAATGAAAATGGAGAAATTTAAAATGCCTAAAGCAAAAGAAAAAAACGATATTCAAAAGATAAAATACAAAAGTTGAAATTGAAAATGCGAGATGGAAAATTCGAAATTATAAATTTGTATTTCAAAATGCTAAAGGCGAATTGCGAAAGGCGAAAGACGAAAGGCGAAGGGCGAAAGTCGAAAGGCGAAAGGCGAAAGGCGAAAGGCGAAAGGCGAAAGGCGAAAGGCGAAAGGCGAAAGGCGAAAGGCGAAAGGCGAAAGGCGAAGGGCGAAAGGGGAAAGGCGAAAGGCGAAAGGCGAAAGGCGGAAGGTGAAAGGCGAAAGGCGAAAGGCGAAAGGCGAAAGGCGAAAGGCGAAAGGCGAAAGGCGAAAGGCGAAAGGCGAAAGGCGAAAGGCGAAAGGCGAAAGGTGAAAGGGGAAATGCGAAAGGCGAAAGGCGGAAGGTGAAAGGCGAAAGGCGAAAGGCGAAAGGCGAAAGGCGAAAGGCGAAAGGCGAAAGGCGAAAGGCGAAGGGCGAAAGGCGAAAGGCGAATGGCGAAAGGCGAAAGGCGAACGGCGAAAGGCGAAAGCGAAAGGCGAAAGGCGAAAGGCGAAAGGCGAAAGGCGAAAGGTGAAAGACGAAAGACGAAAGGCGAAGGGCGAAAGTCGAAAGGCGAAAGGCGAAATGCAAAAGGCGAAAGGCGAAAGGTGAAAGGCGAAAGGTGAAAGGCGAAAGGCGAAAGGCGAAAGGCGAAAGGCGAAAGGCGAAAGGCGAAAGGCGAAAGGCGAAGGGCGAAAGGCGAAAGGCGAATGGCGAAAGGCGAAAGGCGAACGGCGAAAGGCGAAAGGTGAAAGACGAAAGACGAAAGGCGAAGGGCGAAAGTCGAAAGGCGAAATACAAAAGGCGAAAGGCGAAAGGCGAAAGGCGAAAGGCGAAAGGCGAAAGGCGAAAGGGGAAAGGTGAAAGGCGAAAGGCGGAAGGTGAAAGGCGTAAGGCGAAAGGCGAAAGGCGAAATGCGAAAGGTGAAAGGCGAAAGGCGAAAGGCGAAAGGCGAAAGGCGAAAGGCGAAAGGCGAAAGGCGAAAGGCGAAAGGCGAAAGGCGAAAGGCGAAAGGCGAAAGGCGAAAGGCGAAAGGCGAAAGGGGAAAGGCGAAAGGCGAAAGGCGAAAGGCGAAAGGCGAAAGGCGAAAGGCGGAAGGTGAAAGGCGTAAGGCGAAAGGCGAAAGGCGAAAGGCGAAAGGCGAAAGGCGAAAGGCGAAAGGCGAAAGGCGAAAGGCGAAAGGCGAAAGGCGAAGGCGAAAGGCGAAAGGCGATAGGCGAAAGGCGAAAGGTGAAAGGCGAAAGGCGAAAGGCGAAAGGCGGAAGGCGAAAGGCGAAAGGCGAAAATCGAAAAGCTGAAGGCGAAAGGCGATAGGCGAAAGGCGAAGGGCGTGAGGCAAAAGTCAAAATGCCTAAGGCAAAAGGAAAAACGATTTTCAAATGAAAATGGAGAATTTTAAAATGCCTAAAGCAAAAGAAAAAACGATATTCAAAAGATAATATACAAAAGTTGAAATGCGAAATGGAAAATTCGAAATTATAAATTCGTATTTCAAAATGCTAAAGGCGAAATGCGAAAGGCGAAAGACGAAAGGCGAAGGGCGAAAGTCGAAAGGCGAAAGGCGAAAGGCAAAAGGCGAAAGGCGAAAGGAGAAAGGCGAAAGGCGAAAGGCGGAAGGCGAAAGGCGAAAGGCGGAAGGTGAAAGGCGAAAGGCGAAAGGCGAAAGGCGAAAGGCGAAAGGCGGAAGGCGAAAGGCGAAAGGCGGAAGGTGAAAGGCGAAAGGCGAAAGGCGAAAGGCGAAAGGCGAAAGGCGAAAGGCGAAATTTGAAAGGCGAAAGGCGAAAAGTGAAAGGCGAAAGGCGAAAGGCGAAAGGCGAAAGGCGAAAGGCGAAATGCGAAAGGCGAAAGGCGAAAGGCGAAAGGCGAAAGGCGAAAGGCGAAAGGTGAAAGGCGAAAAGCGAAAGGCGAAGGGCGAAAGCCGAAAGGCGAAAGGCGAAAGGCGAAAGGCGAAAGGCGAAAGGCGAAAGGCGAAAGGCGAAAGGCGAAAGGCGAAAGGCGAAAGGCGAAAGGCGAAAGGCGAAAGGAGAAAAGCGGAAGGCGAAAGGCGAAAGGCAATAGGCGAAAGGCGAAGGGCGTGAGGCAAAAGTCAAAATGCCTAAGGCAAAAGGAAAAACGATTTTCAAATGAAAATGGAGAAATTTAAAATGCCTAAAGCAAAAGAAAAAACGATATTCAAAAGATAATATACAAAAGTTGAAATTTAAAATGCGAAATGGAAAATTCGAAATTATAAATTCGTATTTCAAAATGCTAAAGGCGAAATGCGAAAGGCGAAAGGTGAAAGGCGAAAGGCGAAAGGTGAAAGACGAAAGACGAAAGGCGAAGGGCGAAAGTCGAAAGGCGAAAGGCGAAATGCAAAAGGCGAAAGGCGAAAGGTGAAAGGCGAAAGGCGAAAGGTGAAAGACGAAAGACGAAAAGCGAAGGGCGAAAGTCGAAAGGCGAAAGGCGAAATGCAAAAGGCGAAAGGCGAAAGGTGAAAGGCGAAAGGCGAAAGGTGAAAGGCGAAAGGCGAAAGGCGAAAGGTGAAAGGCGAAAGGCGAAAGGCGAAAGGCGAAAGGCGAAAGGCGAAAGGCGAAAGGCGAAAGGCGAAAGGGGAAAGGCGAAAGGCGAAAGGCGAAAGGCGAAAGGCGAAAGGCGGTAGGTGAAAGGTGTAAGGCGAAAGGCGAAAGGCGAAAGGAGAAATGCAAAAGGCGAAAGGCGAAAGGTGAAAGGCGAAAGGCGAAAGGTGAAAGGCGAAAGGCGAAAGGCGAAAGGTGAAAGGCGAAAGGCGAAAGGCGAAAGGCGAAAGGCGAAAGGCGAAAGGCGAAAGGCGAAAGTGGAAAGGCGAAAGGCGAAAGGCGAAAGGCGGAAGGTGAAAGGCGTAAGGCGAAAGGCGAAAGGCGAAAGGCGAAAGGCGAAAGGCGAAAGGCGAAAGGCGAAAGGCGAAGGCGAAAGGCGAAAGGCGAAAGGCGAAAGGCGAAAGGCGAAAGGTGAAAGGCGAAAGGCGAAAGGCGAAAGGCGAAAGGCGAAAGGCGAAAGGCGAAAGGCGAAAGGCGAAAGGGGAAAGGCGATAGGCGAAAGGCGAAAGGCGAAAGGCGAAAGGCGGAAGGTGAAAGGCGTAAGGCGAAAGGCGAAAGGCGAAAGGCGAAAGGCGAAAGGCGAAAGGCGAAAGGCGAAAGGCGAAAGGCGAAAGGCGAAGGCGAAAGGCGAAAGGCGAAAGGCGAAAGGCGAAAGGCGAAAGGTGAAAGGCGAAAGGCGAAAGTCAAAATGCCTAAGGCAAAAGGAAAAACGATTTTCAAATGAAAATGGAGAATTTTAAAATGCCTAAAGCAAAAGAAAAAACGATATTCAAAAGATAATATACAAAAGTTGAAATGCGAAATGGAAAATTCGAAATTATAAATTCGTATTTCAAAATGCTAAAGGCGAAATGCGAAAGGCGAAAGACGAAAGGCGAAGGGCGAAAGTCGAAAGGCGAAAGGCGAAAGGCAAAAGGCGAAAGGCGAAAGGAGAAAGGCGAAAGGCGAAAGGCGGAAGGCGAAAGGCGAAAGGCGGAAGGTGAAAGGCGAAAGGCGGAAGGCGAAAGGCGAAAGGCGAAAGGCGGAAGGCGAAAGGCGAAAGGCGGAAGGTGAAAGGCGAAAGGCGAAAGGCGAAAGGCGAAAGGCGAAAGGCGAAAGGCGAAAGGCGAAAGGCGAAAGGCGAAAGGCGAAATTTGAAAGGCGAAAGGCGAAAAGTGAAAGGCGAAAGGCGAAAGGCGAAATGCGAAAGGCGAAAGGCGAAAGGCGAAAGGCAAAAGGCGAAAGGCGAAAGGCGAAAAGCGAAAGGCGAAAGGCGAAAGGCGAAAGCCGAAAGGCGAAAGGCGAAAGGCGAAAGGCGAAAGGCGAAAGGCGAAAGGCGAAAGGCGAAAGGCGAAAAGCGGAAGGCGAAAGGCGAAAGGCGAAAGGCGAAAGGCGAAAGGCGAAAGGCGAAAAGCGGAAGGCGAAAGGCGAAAGGCGATAGGCGAAAAGCGGAAGGCGAAAGGCGAAAGGCGAAAGGCGAAAGGCGAAAGGCGAAAGGCGAAAGGCGAAAGGCGAAAGGCGAAAAGCGGAAGGCGAAAGGCGAAAGGCGAAAGGCGAAAGGCGAAAGGCGAAAGGCGAAAGGCGAAAGGCGAAAGGCGAAAGGCGAAAGGCGAAAAGCGGAAGGCGAAAGGCGAAAGGCGATAGGCGAAAAGCCGAAGGCGAAAGGCGAAAGGCGAAAGGCGAAAGGCGAAAGGCGAAAGGCGAAAAGCGGAAGGCGAAAGGCGAAAGGCGATAGGCGAAAAGCGGAAGGCGAAAGGCGAAAGCCGAAAGGCGAAAGGCGAAAGGCGAAAGGCGAAAGGCGAAAGGCGAAAGGCGAAAGGCGAAAGGCGAAAGGCGAAAGGCGAAAGGCGAAAGGCGAAAGGCGAAAGGCGAAAAGCGGAAGGCGAAAGGCGAAAGGCGATAGGCGAAAAGCGGAAGGCGAAAGGCGAAAGGCGAAAGGCGAAAGGCGAAAGGCGAAAGGCGAAAGGCGAAAGGCGAAAGGCGAAAGGCGAAAGGCGAAAGGCGAAAGGCGAAAGGCGAAAAGCGGAAGGCGAAAGGCGATAGGCGAAAAGCGGAAGGCGAAAGGCGAAAGCCGAAAGGCGAAAGGCGAAAGGCGAAAGGCGAAAGGCGAAAGGCGAAAGGCGAAAGGCGAAAGGCGAAAGGCGAAAGGCGAAAGGCGAAAGGCGAAAGGCGAAAGGCGAAAAGCGGAAGGCGAAAGGCGAAAGGCGATAGGCGAAAAGCGGAAGGCGAAAGGCGAAAGGCGAAAGGCGAAAGGCGAAAGGCGAAAGGCGAAAGGCGAAAGGCGAAAGGCGAAAGGCGAAAGGCGAAAAGCGGAAGGCGAAAGGCGAAAGGCGATAGGCGAAAAGCGGAAGGCGAAAGGCGAAAGGCGAAAGCCGAAAGGCGAAAGGCGAAAGGCGAAAGGCGAAAGGCGAAAGGCGAAAGGCGAAAGGCGAAAGGCGAAAAGCGGAAGGCGAAAGGCGAAAGGCGATAGGCGAAAAGCGGAAGGCGAAAGGCGAAAGACGAAAGGCGAAGGGCGAAAGTCGAAAGGCGAAAGGCGAAAGGCAAAAGGCGAAATGCGAAAGGCGAAGGGCGATTGTCGAAAGGCGAAAGGCGAAAGGCGAATGGCGAAAGGCGAAAGGCGAAATGCGAAAGGCGAAATGCGAAAGGCGAAAGGCGAAAGGCGAAAGGCGAAAGGCGAAAGGCGAAAGGCAAAAGGCGAAAGGCGAAAGGCGAAAGGCGAAAAGTAAAAGGCGAAAGGCGAAAGGCGAAAGGCGAAAAGCGAAAGGCGAAAGGCGAAAAGCGGCAGGCAAAAGGAAAAATGATTTTCAAAACATGAAATGAAAATGGAGAAATTTAAAATGCCTAAAGCAAAAGAAAAAACGATATTCAAAAGATAAAATACAAAAGTAGAAATTGAAAATGCGAAATGGAAAATTCGAAATTATAAATTTGTATTTCAAAATGCTAAAGGCGATTTGCGAAAGGCGAAAGACGAAAGGCGAAGGGCGAAAGTCGAAAGGCGAAAGGCGAAATGCAAAAGGCGAAAGGCGAAAGGCGAAAGGTGAAAGGCGAAAGGCGAAAGGTGAAAGGCGAAAGGCGAAAGGCGAAAGGCGAAAGGCGAAAGGCGAAAGGCGAAAATCGTAAGGCGAAACGCGAAAGGCGAAAGGCGAAAGGCGAAAGGCGAAAGGCGAAAGGCGAAAGGCGAAAGGCGAAAGGCGAAAGGCGAAAGGCGAAAAGCGGAAGGCGAAAGGCGAAAGGCGATACGCGAAAGGCGATACGCGAAAGGCGAAGGGCGTGAGGCAAAAGTCAAAATGCCTAAGGCAAAAGGAAAAACGATTTTCAAATGAAAATGGAGAAATTTAAAATGCCTAAAGCAAAAGAAAAAACGATATTCAAAAGATAATATACAAAAGTTGAAATTGAAAATGCGAAATGGAAAATTCGAAATTATAAATTCGTATTTCAAAATGCTAAAGGCGAAATGCGAAAGGCGAAAGACGAAAGGCGAAGGGCGAAAGTCGAAAGGCGAAAGGCGAAAGGCAAAAGGCGAAATGCGAAAGGCGGAAGACGAAAGGCGAAGGGCGATTGTCGAAAGGCGAAAGGCGAAAGGCGAATGGCGAAAGGCGAAAGGCGAAATGCGAAAGGCGAAAGGCGAAATGCGAAAGGCGAAAGGCGAAAGGCGAAAGGCGAAAGGCGAAAGGCGAAAGGCGAAAGGCGAAAGGCAAAAGGCGAAAGGCGAAAGGCGAAAGGCGAAAAGTAAAAGGCGAAAGGCGAAAGGCGAAAGGCGAAAAGCGAGAGGCGAAAGGCGAAAGGCGGCAGGCAAAAGGAAAAATGATTTTCAAAACATGAAGTGAAAATGGAGAAATTTAAAATGCCTAAAGCAAAAGAAAAAACGATATTCAAAAGATAAAATACAAAAGTAGAAATTGAAAATGCGAAATGGAAAATTCGAAATTATAAATTTGTATTTCAAAATGCTAAAGGCGAATTGCGAAAGGCGAAAGACGAAAGGCGAAGGGCGAAATTCGAAAGGCGAAAGGCGAAATGCAAAAGGCGAAAGGCGAAAGGCGAAAGGTGAAAGGCGAAAGGCGAAAGGTGAAAGGCGAAAGGCGAAAGGCGAAAGGCGAAAGGCGAAAGGCGAAAGGCGAAAGGCGAAAGGCGAAAGGCGAAAGGCGAAAGGCGAAAGGCGAAAATCGTAAGGCGAAACGCGAAAGGCGAAAGGCGAAAGGCGAAAGGCGAAAGGCGAAAGGCGAAAGGCGAAAGGCGAAAGGGGAAAGGCGAAAGGCGAAAGGCGAAAGGCGGAAGGCGAAAGGGGAAAGGCGAAAGGCGAAAGCGGAAGGTGAAAGGCGTAAGGCGAAAGGCGAAAGGCGAAAGACGAAAGGCGAAAGGCGAAAGGCGAAAGGCGAAAGGCGAAAGGCGAAAGGCGAAGGGCGAAAGGCGAAAGGCGAATGGCGAAAGGCGAAAGGCGAAAGGCGAAAAGCAGAAGGCAAAAGGAAAAACGATTTTCAAAACATGAAATGAAAATGGAGAAATTTAAAATGCCTGAAGCAAAAGAAAAAACGATATTCAAAAGATAAAATACAAAAGTTGAAATTGAAAATGCGAAATGGAGAATTCGATATTATAAATTTGTATTTCAAAATGTAAAATGCGAAAGGCGAAAGGCGAAAGGTGAAAGGCGAAAGGCGAAAGGTGAAAGACGAAAGACGAAAGGCGAAGGGCGAAAGTCGAAAGGCGAAAGGCGAAATGCAAAAGGCGAAAGGCGAAAGGTGAAAGGCGAAAGGCGAAAGGTGAAAGACGAAAGACGAAAAGCGAAGGGCGAAAGTCGAAAGGCGAAAGGCGAAATGCAAAAGGCGAAAGGCGAAAGGTGAAAGGCGAAAGGCGAAAGGTGAAAGGCGAAAGGCGAAAGGCGAAAGGTGAAAGGCGAAAGGCGAAAGGCGAAAGGCGAAAGGCGAAAGGCGAAAGGCGAAAGGCGAAAGGCGAAAGGGGAAAGGCGAAAGGCGAAAGGCGAAAGGCGAAAGGCGAAAGGCGAAAGGCGGAAGGTGAAAGGCGTAAGGCGAAAGGCGAAAGGCGAAAGGCGAAAGGCGAAAGGCGAAAGGCGAAAGGCGAAAGGCGAAGGCGAAAGGCGAAAGGCGAAAGGCGAAAGGCGAAAGGCGAAAGGTGAAAGGCGAAAGGCGAAAGGCGAAAGGCGAAAGGCGGAAGGCGAAAGGCGAAAGGCGAAAGGCGAAAGGCGAAAGGCGAAAAGCGGAAGGCGAAAGGCGAAAGGCGATAGGCGAAAGGCGAAGGGCGTGAGGCAAAAGTCAAAATGCCTAAGGCAAAAGGAAAAACGATTTTCAAATGAAAATGGAGAATTTTAAAATGCCTAAAGCAAAAGAAAAAACGATATTCAAAAGATAATATACAAAAGTTGAAATGCGAAATGGAAAATTCGAAATTATAAATTCGTATTTCAAAATGCTAAAGGCGAAATGCGAAAGGCGAAAGACGAAAGGCGAAGGGCGAAAGTCGAAAGGCGAAAGGCGAAAGGCAAAAGGCGAAAGGCGAAAGGAGAAAGGCGAAAGGCGAAAGGCGGAAGGCGAAAGGCGAAAGGCGGAAGGTGAAAGGCGAAAGGCGAAAGGCGAAAGGCGAAAGGCGAAAGGCGAAAGGCGGAAGGCGAAAGGCGAAAGGCGGAAGGTGAAAGGCGAAAGGCGAAAGGCGAAAGGCGAAAGGCGAAAGGCGAAATTTGAAAGGCGAAAGGCGAAAAGTGAAAGGCGAAAGGCGAAAGGCGAAAGGCGAAATGCGAAAGGCGAAAGGCGAAAGGCGAAAGGCGAAAGGCGAAAGGCGAAAAGCGAAAGGCGAAAGGCGAAAGCCGAAAGGCGAAAGGCGAAAGGCGAAAGGCGAAAGGCGAAAGGCGAAAGGCGAAAGGCGAAAGGCGAAAGGCGAAAGGCGAAAGGCGAAAGGCGAAAGGCGAAAAGCGGAAGGCGAAAGGCGAAAGGCGATAGGCGAAAGGCGAAGGGCGTGAGGCAAAAGTCAAAATGCCTAAGGCAAAAGGAAAAACGATTTTCAAATGAAAATGGAGAAATTTAAAATGCCTAAAGCAAAAAAAAAAACGATATTCAAAAGATAATATACAAAAGTTGAAATTGAAAATGCGAAATGGAAAATTCGAAATTATAAATTCGTATTTCAAAATGCTAAAGGCGAAATGCGAAAGGCGAAAGACGAAAGGCGAAGGGCGAAAGTCGAAAGGCGAAAGGCGAAAGGCAAAAGGCGAAAGGCAAAAGGAGAAAGGCGAAAGGCGAAAGGCGGAAGGCGAAAGGCGAAAGGCGGAAGGTGAAAGGCGAAAGGCGAAAGGCGAAAGGCGAAAGGCGAAAGGCGGAAGGCGAAAGGCGAAAGGCGGAAGGTGAAAGGCGAAAGGCGAAAGGCGAAAGGCGAAAGGCGAAAGGCGAAAGGCGAAATTTGAAAGGCGAAAGGCGAAAAGTGAAAGGCGAAAGGCGAAAGGCGAAAGGCGAAATGCGAAAGGCGAAAGGCGAAAGGCGGAAGGCGAAAGGCGAAAGGCGAAAGGCGAAAGGCGAAAGGCGAAAGGCGAAAGGCGAAAAGCGAAAGGCGAAAGGCGAAAAGCGGCAGGCAAAAGGAAAAATGATTTTCAAAACATGAAATGAAAATGGAGAAATTTAAAATGCCTAAAGCAAAAGAAAAAACGATATTCAAAAGATAAAATACGAAAGTTGAAATTGAAAATGCGAAATGGAAAATTCGAAATTATAAATTTGTATTTCAAAATGCTAAAGGCGAATTGCGAAAGACGAAAGACGAAAGGCGAAGGGCGAAAGTTGAAAGGCGAAATGCAAAAGGCGAAAGGCGAAAGGTGAAAGGCGAAAGGCGAAAGGTGAAAGGCGAAAGGCGAAAGGTGAAAGGCGAAAGGCGAAAGGCGAAAATCGTAAGGCGAAACGCGAAAGGCGAAAGGCGAAAGGCGAAAGGCGAAAGGCGAAAGGCGAAAGGCGAATGCGAAAGGCGAAAGGCGAAAGGCGAAAGGCGAAAGGCGAAAGGCGAAAGGCGAAAGGGGAAAGGGGAAAGGGGAAAGGCGAACGGCGAAAGGCGAAAGGCGTAAGGCGAAAGGGGAAAGGCGAAAGGCGAAAGGCGAAAGCGGAAGGTGAAAGGCGTAAGGCGAAAGGCGAAAGGCGAAAGGCGAAAGGCGAACGGCGAAAGGCGAAAGGCGAAGGGCGAAAGGCGAAAGGCGAATGGCGAAAGGCGAAAGGCGAAAGGCGAAAGGCGAAAGGCGAAAGGCGAAAGGCGAAAGGTGAAAGGCGAAAGGCGAAAGGCGAAAATCGTAAGGCGAAACGCGAAAGGCGAAAGGCGAAAGGCGAAAGGCGAAAGGCGAAAGGCGAAAGGTGAAAGGCGAAAGGCGAAAGGCGAAAGGTGAAAGGCGAAAGGCGAAAGGCGAAAGGCGAAAGGCGAAAGGCGAAAGGCGAAAGGCGAAAGGCGAAAGGGGAAAGGCGAAAGGCGAAAGGCGAAAGGCGAAAGGCGAAAGGCGAAAGGCGAAAGGCGAAAGGCGAAAGGCGGAAGGTGAAAGGCGTAAGGCGAAAGGCGAAAGGCGAAAGGCGAAAGGCGAAAGGCGAAAGGCGAAAGGCGAAAGGCGAAGGCGAAAGGCGAAAGGCGAAAGGCGAAAGGCGAAAGGCGAAAGGTGAAAGGCGAAAGGCGAAAGGCGAAAGGCGAAAGGCGGAAGGCGAAAGGCGAAAGGCGAAAGGCGAAAGGCGAAAAGCGGACGGCGAAAGGCGAAAGGCGATAGGCGAAAGGCGAAAGGCGAAAGGCGAAAGGCGAAAGGCGAAAGGCGAAAGGCGAAAGGCGAAAGGCGAAAGGCGAAAAGCGGAAGGCGAAAGGCGAAAGGCGATAGGCGAAAAGCGGAAGGCGAAAGGCGAAAGGCGAAAGGCGAAAGGCGAAAGGCGAAAGGCGAAAGGCGAAAGGCGAAAGGCGAAAGGCGAAAGGCGAAAGGCGAAAAGCGGAAGGCGAAAGGCGAAAGGCGATAGGCGAAAAGCGGAAGGCGAAAGGCGAAAGGCGAAAGCCGAAAGGCGAAAGGCGAAAGGCGAAAGGCGAAAGGCGAAAGGCGAAAGGCGAAAGGCGAAAAGCGGAAGGCGAAAGGCGAAAGGCGATAGGCGAAAAGCCGAAGGCGAAAGGCGAAAGGCGAAAGGCGAAAGGCGAAAGGCGAAAGGCGAAAGGCGAAAGGCGAAAGGCGAAAGGCGAAAAGCGGAAGGCGAAAGGCGAAAGGCGATAGGCGAAAAGCGGAAGGCGAAAGGCGAAAGGCGAAAGCCGAAAGGCGAAAGGCGAAAGGCGAAAGGCGAAAGGCGAAAGGCGAAAGGCGAAAGGCGAAAGGCGAAAGGCGAAAAGCGGAAGGCGAAAGGCGATAGGCGAAAAGCGGAAGGCGAAAGGCGAAAGACGAAAGGCGAAGGGCGAAAGTCGAAAGGCGAAAGGCGAAAGGCAAAAGGCGAAATGCGAAAGGCGAAGGGCGATTGTCGAAAGGCGAAAGGCGAAAGGCGAATGGCGAAAGGCGAAAGGCGAAATGCGAAAGGCGAAATGCGAAAGGCGAAAGGCGAAAGGCGAAAGGCGAAAGGCGAAAGGCGAAAGGCAAAAGGCGAAAGGCGAAAGGCGAAAGGCGAAAAGTAAAAGGCGAAAGGCGAAAGGCGAAAGGCGAAAAGCGAAAGGCGAAAGGCGAAAGGCGAAAGGCGAAAAGCGGAAGGCGAAAGGCGAAAGGCGATAGGCGAAAAGCGGAAGGCGAAAGGCGAAAGGCGAAAGGCGAAAGGCGAAAGGCGAAAGGCGAAAGGCGAAAGGCGAAAGGCGAAAGGCGAAAGGCGAAAGGCGAAAGGCGAAAGGCGAAAAGCGGAAGGCGAAAGGCGAAAGGCGATAGGCGAAAAGCGGAAGGCGAAAGGCGAAAGCCGAAAGGCGAAAGGCGAAAGGCGAAAGGCGAAAGGCGAAAGGCGAAAGGCGAAAGGCGAAAGGCGAAAGGCGAAAGGCGAAAGGCGAAAGGCGAAAGGCGAAAGGCGAAAAGCGGAAGGCGAAAGGCGAAAGGCGATAGGCGAAAAGCGGAAGGCGAAAGGCGAAAGGCGAAAGGCGAAAGGCGAAAGGCGAAAGGCGAAAGGCGAAAGGCGAAAGGCGAAAGGCGAAAGGCGAAAGGCGAAAGGCGAAAGGCGAAAAGCGGAAGGCGAAAGGCGAAAGGCGATAGGCGAAAAGCCGAAGGCGAAAGGCGAAAGGCGAAAGGCGAAAGGCGAAAGGCGAAAGGCGAAAGGCGAAAGGCGAAAGGCGAAAGGCGAAAAGCGGAAGGCGAAAGGCGAAAGGCGATAGGCGAAAAGCGGAAGGCGAAAGGCGAAAGGCGAAAGCCGAAAGGCGAAAGGCGAAAGGCGAAAGGCGAAAGGCGAAAGGCGAAAGGCGAAAGGCGAAAGGCGAAAGGCGAAAAGCGGAAGGCGAAAGGCGAAAGGCGATAGGCGAAAAGCGGAAGGCGAAAGGCGAAAGACGAAAGGCGAAGGGCGAAAGTTGAAAGGCGAAAGGCGAAAGGCAAAAGGCGAAATGCGAAAGGCGAAGGGCGATTGTCGAAAGGCGAAAGGCGAAAGGCGAATGGCGAAAGGCGAAAGGCGAAATGCGAAAGGCGAAATGCGAAAGGCGAAAGGCGAAAGGCGAAAGGCGAAAGGCGAAAGGCGAAAGGCAAAAGGCGAAAGGCGAAAGGCGAAAGGCGAAAAGTAAAAGGCGAAAGGCGAAAGGCGAAAGGCGAAAAGCGAAAGGCGAAAGGCGAAAAGCGGCAGGCAAAAGGAAAAATGATTTTCAAAACATGAAATGAAAATGGAGAAATTTAAAATGCCTAAAGCAAAAGAAAAAACGATATTCAAAAGATAAAATACAAAAGTAGAAATTGAAAATGCGAAATGGAAAATTCGAAATTATAAATTTGTATTTCAAAATGCTAAAGGCGATTTGCGAAAGGCGAAAGACGAAAGGCGAAGGGCGAAAGTCGAAAGGCGAAAGGCGAAATGCAAAAGGCGAAAGGCGAAAGGCGAAAGGTGAAAGGCGAAAGGCGAAAGGTGAAAGGCGAAAGGCGAAAGGCGAAAGGCGAAAGGCGAAAGGCGAAAGGCGAAAGGCGAAAATCGTAAGGCGAAACGCGAAAGGCGAAAGGCGAAAGGCGAAAGGCGAAAGGCGAAAGGCGAAAGGCGAAAGGCGAAAGGCGAAAAGCGGAAGGCGAAAGGCGAAAGGCGATACGCGAAAGGCGATACGCGAAAGGCGAAGGGCGTGAGGCAAAAGTCAAAATGCCTAAGGCAAAAGGAAAAACGATTTTCAAATGAAAATGGAGAAATTTAAAATGCCTAAAGCAAAAGAAAAAACGATATTCAAAAGATAATATACAAAAGTTGAAATTGAAAATGCGAAATGGAAAATTCGAAATTATAAATTCGTATTTCAAAATGCTAAAGGCGAAATGCGAAAGGCGAAAGACGAAAGGCGAAGGGCGAAAGTCGAAAGGCGAAAGGCGAAAGGCAAAAGGCGAAATGCGAAAGGCGGAAGACGAAAGGCGAAGGGCGATTGTCGAAAGGTGTTAAATGTAATGTATGCTACTTGTAAAGTACTGTCACTCAATTGACAGTAGAAATAGGTCAAGAGAAAGTTATCTAATGTGTTAACTTTCTGAACACTCTCCAAATCTCTGTTCCTCTTATGAAACAGAAATTATCACCTGAAAATAAGATATACTCAAAGCTTGTTATACACTATTCACTTCACCCTAATGTAACTTCCCATAAGTTACGCTAGAGCAAGTATTTCCTGAATGATGTCGCTCAATTTTTAGTTGGTGCGTGTATATTGATTTACAGCGTAACTTCCAATAAGTTACACTGTACAGTGCCGATTGTCTTCTGTTTATTAATTAAACTCTGAAAAAGAAAGAGAACACTCAAGTAGCACAAATGACATTTAGGTGGCGTTAGTGTAGCGGTAAATGAAAAGATATCATTCGGTTGTTCATTTATCTACGTTTATTTCTGGATGAATACTTCTAAATTAAAATTTGATTTCAAACTAAATTAAGCTAGAGACTTAACCCTATTGCAATTCACTTATTAAATTTAGATATGTATTAAATTGTGTTTAAAAAAAAAATCGATCTCAAACAAAAATTCTATATGTCACTTGCTCAAATTCCTTATTATTAATTGCTCAAATTCCTTATTATTAATTGCTCAAATTCCTTATTATTAATTGCTCAAATTCCTTATTACTAATTCTATTAGCTACAATTTAAATTTGACCCCTTCGCTTATTATAAAAATTTCTTATATTTTTTAGCTGAAAATGAAATGGTTTATTAAAGGTATCGATGAGTAACCAATTATCAAGCAGTGTGACGTTGACCCGTGTGGGCAAAAAGTCACACTTTGAGTAAATGATCACGTAACCGATAAAAAATCAAATAATTATCAATTTTCAGTAAAAAATTAATTATGTTCAATCTCAAAATATTTTCTCTCACTAGATAAATTTGGTTGTGTGCACTTATTAGTAGTGTAAATGACATGAAATGCATGCGTTTTACACTGTGACAATAATTACCCTTTACCAAGTACGTATCTAGAAATAAAATACCTTGAGTTGCCCGCAACTTGTGTTACGACGAATTCGTGAAATTTGTAAAACAAAAAAAAAGCACAAAAATTGATCAAAGAAACTAAAAATGAAATTGAACTAGAAAAAAAATATTAATTATTACAAGCGAAGAAAAAAATCGTATGTTTTAGATGATTACCGAAAATTTACTTTATATCAACTGAACTTTAACTTTATTTAACCCAAAAAAAAAACTCTAAAATATCACTGATGGCGAAAAACTTTGCAAGTCGGATACACTGTAACTAAAAGCACTGTGAACCCTTTGACAACTGTTGAAAAATAGAAGACTGAGAGAACGAAAGGCCTCCTTTTTATAGAAAAATTCGTTCCATTTTCGTTGTCCATAAAGTGAAATATTGAAAATTTTCACTTAAAATCATGACTAATGATCTCAAACTTAATGTCAATAGATAGCAAATTTCCTACTCTACAATTTGACATTTTTCTCGTAGAGATTAATTATAAATTCGATGATTTTAATGAATTTTTATGATTGCTGAGAAATTTGCTATAAAATTTCACTTCGGTACGTTTCCCTCTCAACGTAATAGATTTTTCTGACATTTGTAGTATTTTTTGTCCCTTTCCCACTGTGAGTCTCTTTTGCACTCATTGTGGGAAATACATTTATAAAAAATCGCGAATATCGCGTTTTCCGTGAGAAATATCGCGCAACGAACGTCGCCATCGAGATCGCGGTTCGATTTTACCCGGTCTTGATATGTCAAACGTCGCGGTGACATAAAGTTTGAGCTGTTTGGCACAATCGCGCGCGGGTGCTAAACAAAGTTTTGTTATGTATTTTTTAAGGTGTTTTTTAGTGTTTTTCAGGTAACAGCATCATCATCAGGGATAACTTTACCTCAGGTAAGCGTATTATGTATTTATTGTATTTATTTAGCTTGTAGTTTACGATTTTTGTAAATTTGTGGCAAATGTCAGGTGAGTGCTTTCGTGGCATTTTTCACCTTGTTTGTCCACAAATATTTATCATAATCATAATAATTATGTAGTTAAAAGTGTAATTGAATGTTTTATGGTGGCTTGACTACATAAAACATGAAATTACATATGTTTTTTACACAATTCCTCAACTCCATGGAATTGTTGTTGTACGGCATACATACCTACAGTCCTGTTCTTGACTGTGTTTATGTTATAGTAAGAATGTTTTTTTTTTTTTTTAGAAAAACACTAGCTATTTTAATTATTAATATATTGTTATTAATTCATTTTTTTTATTTCATTGCAGCTCTTCGTGGGATTTCTTCCATTTGTGAAAACTCCAAGTGGAGGTAATTTTTTATATGTATTTATAATAATTTCTGGAATTAATTTGCTTCTTTTTGTTTCAGGTTCGCTGAACATTCTCCCTCCCGTTGAACGGTCCTGTTCAACAACCTCTTTTTGATTTTTGTAATGCCACGTTTGCGATAGTGGTGAAGCATTAGTGTATCATCAGCACGAACACGTAACACTACCTGATAACGATCTGGTAGGTTTAGTGTTCTCTCCTTGTTTCGCCTTCTCTGGATCTCCTTGAAGTTTATTCTCTTGACCACGTCCCTTGGAAGAAATATAGTAATGTCTTCCCGTGTGATGAACTTTTGGAATGAGTTCTCCATCCTAATTTTAGCTTCGTTAACTGTAGTCGTCGGTAGAAGACGGTCCAAGCTGTCCACTTGAGCTCCGTTGGCAATAATTTTCTCCTTCACTACAGGATTCGTTTGTGGTGTGTCCAAGAGGAGTAGATCGTGGGCGTTGGAGGTTGATGGCTTAGGTTCTGCTTTTGATGACTCTGCTTGCGATGCATCTGTTTTCGTGTTTTTGTCTGGGACCATCTCCTTTGTGCTATCTTCTAGTTTGGCCCATAACTCCTCGAACTCATTTGAATCGAAGCCGGAATCGATGGGGTCATCAGGCAGCATAAAATTGAAATTTAGGTCATCGTAGATGTCTAGGATGTCCTCGTCGATGATGAACTTTGCTGACATCTGTGAAATAAAATTGTAAGTATTTGTCTAATAAAGTAAAAAACATTCACACAACAGATAACAAATGTGACGGCACAGAACTGCATTATTGTTATTCTATTGGTAACCGACACACTTTCTTAATAGGTCTTGTGAAAATACTTCTCTGCGTTTTTATTTGAACCACTCGAACTAAACCATCGGATCCTGGGTAAACTTCATTGATGATCCCTAATGGCCAAAGTGTTGGTGGTGTGTTTTCACAGCGTAATAGCACGATGTCTCCCATTTGCAGATTGGGCTGTTGCTTGAACCATTTAGGTCTATTCTGCAACTGGTTTAGATAGTCCTTAGACCAATGATTCCAAAATTGTTGCACCATCTGTTGAATGTGCTTCCATCTGGTTGCGAAGCTCATCTCCCTATAATCGGGTTCTGGAAGGGCATTGAACGTTTGCCCAATTAGGAAATGTCCTGGAGTTATAATGAAAGTGTCATTTGGATCATCTCGAAGGTAACATAGCGGCCTTGAATTTAAACAGGATTCAATTTGAGCTAACAGTGTGGCATATTCTTCGAATGTAAGGTTTGAATTTCCAATTGATCTACGCAAATGGTGTTTAATGGATTTGACACCAGACTCCCACAATCCTCCAAAATGTGGAGCTGCAGGCGGATTCATATGCCACCTAATAGATTGTGTAGATAGATATTCGGCTGCAAATGGGTTTGCTTCCTTTATTGCGTGACGTAGCTCCTTCTCCAGTATTGCCTTTCCTCCAATAAAGTTTGTGCCGCAATCTGAATAAATGTCGGTGCACAAACCTCGTCTGCCTATGAACCTTTTCAAGGCTGCTATAAAAGCTTCTGAAGTGAGACTGGAGACTAGTTCAATGTGTACCGCTTTAGTTGCCATACATATAAAAATGCAGAAGTAGGCCTTTTGTAGCTTTGCATTTCTATGACTTGCTGTTTTTATTGTTATTGGCCCGGCGTAGTCTATTCCAACCTTCGAAAAAGGTTTTGTTACGTTGACTCTTGCTGCTGGTAGATTACCCATCAATTGTGTTGTTGTTGCTTGGCGCTGTCTAAAACAAGTAATGCATTTGTGTAGTCTCGTTGATATACAGCGCCTTCCATCTAATATCCAAATTGAGTTTCTAGTTGTATTCAGCACTAAGGACGTGCCACCATGTAATGTGTCTAAATGAACCTTATCAATGAAAATCAACGTAACATGATGATCACGAGGTAGGATTATAGGATGTTTTCTACTATATGACATTGTCGCATTATCCAATCGTCCTCCTACTCGTATTAATCCATCGGTATCAAGCATTGGATTCAACCGTACAAGTTTACTATTCTTGGATATAGCTCTTTTATGCAGCAAATCTTGATATTCATCTGGGAATGCTATTTTTTGTACCAATTTAAAAGCTGTTCGTTGTGCATGTATGCATTCGTGACTTGTTAACGTAGTCGTGCTTTTGTTATGAGGATTTTTACAATTATGTATGAAGCGCTGTATCCTTGCTATAACACGAATTAAACGTGTGAAAGAAGAGTATCTTTCAAGAATGTCACTCTTACAATTTGTCAAGAAATTAGTTACAGATGATATCCTTTGTTCTAGTATCGTTGTTTCATTGATTTCGTTGTTCATTGGCCATTTATCTGGTGATTGTGTTAACCATGTGGGTCCATGCCACCATAAATTATTGTTCAGGAGCTGCTGTATTGTAATGCCACGTGATGCTACGTCAGCTGGATTGTGGCTTGATGGGATATGCCGCCAATGTTCGAATTTTAAAGTGTCCTGAATTTCTACAATCCGATTGGCTACATAGATCTTCCATTTGGAAGGATGCTCTTTCATCCACTGCAATACTATTTTGGAATCTGTCCAAGCGACTACGGGAATGTTTTCCAAATGAATGCCTTGAACAATGGCTTTCAATAATCTGACCAGGAGAAGGGCGCCATTCAATTCTAACCGTGGTATCGTCATTGGTTTGATAGGTGCTACCTTTGTCTTTGACGTTAGCAAATGTGTAACAACTTTACCATCTCCGTGTTCTACTCTTAAAAAGATTGCTGCGGCGTATGCCTTGAAAGATGCATCGCAAAATCCATGAATTTGCATGCGTAAGTTTTTTGAATAGTTAATCCATCTCGGAATTCGTAATTGTTCCAACAGTTGTAAATTGTCAGTAAACTTTTTCCAGGTCTGACTAGTGTTATCCGAAACAGGATCATCCCATGAAGAGCCTGTAATCCATAAATTCTGCATGAGTAGTTTTGCTTCTATGATTATTGGAGCTAGCCAGCCTAAAGGATCATATAAGGAAGCGATTTCTGATAATATGATGCGTTTTGTGAAGACGGCATGATTCGATGGTGGTTTGATTACAAACGTGAAGTAATCATCCTTTGGAAACCATTTTATTCCCAATGTTTTTACGGAATCATGTTCTGAAAACATTCGTGAGGTTTTTAGTTCTACGTGATCTTCTGGTAGATCTTGCAACAGTCTGGTATCGTTGCTGGTCCATTTTCGTAAATTGAAACCAGCGGAATTCATCATTTGGATGAGTTGCTGCTGTAGTTCCTTTGCGTCTTGTAAGTTATCAGCTCCAGACAACAGATCGTCCACATAAAAGTTGTTAAACACTGCATCTGCAGCAAGCGGCCAATTATGCCTTTCGTCTTCAGCCAACTGTTGTAGCGTTCTTATGGCCAAATAGGGAGCTGAGGTTGTACCAAATGTTACCGTTTTTAGTTGGTAATCTTGTGGTACCTTCTTCTCTGGATGCCGCCACACTATTCTTTGAAAATTCCTGTGATCTGGATGTATCTCAATCATACGGTACATCTTCTCGATGTCTGCATTCATGACAGTTCTATATTTCCTCCAATTCAACAACGTCGTGAATAAAGTCGGCTGAAGTGATGGTCCCTTCAACAAATGTTGGTTGAGAGACTCTCCATTTGTTGTTTTCGCTGATGCGTCAAACACAACCCGTAGTTTTGTTGTTGAGCTGTCCTTGATTACAGCATGATGCGGAATATAATAGTGATTTTCGTTGTCTTGAGGCGGGCTTACTTCCTCCATGTGTCCTAAAGTGATGTACTCGTCTAAACATTTTTCATACTCCATTTTGAACTCCATATTTCTTGCAAATTGCCTTTGTAGGCTTTCTAAACGTCTAATCGCTTGTTGTCTAGAATTACCCAACGCTGGTGTGAGGTTACTTACAAATGGTAACTTTACTTGATATTTTCCTGATTCTTGTCGAACGCAGGAATTTTGAAATATTCCTTCACACATTGTTTCATCTTGTGAGGGAACAGGTTTTGTAGAAACTTCTTCGATTTCCCAAAACTGTCTAAGTTGCTTATCTAAAGCATCTGTGTGGGTCATGAACGTTTTTACTGTGCTGTCATCTGTTGAATTCTCAGCTGTACCTAACAGTATCCAACCAAAGATTGTCTTCATGGCTGTTGGAGTATTAGGTGGACCCTGTACAATTCCTTCTTGGACGATCTTAGCATATACCTTGGCACCTAGAAGTGCATCTATCTTGCCCGGTTTCCAGTATGTGGGATCTGCTAAGTCTAGTTGTTCTAAATGCTTATGGCTTGCATTTGATATTAATTTTGTTGGTAGTGCGTCAGTAATTCTGTTGATTACCAAAAAATTCTCTGAGAGTGTTGTCTTATTTTCCCGACACGATTTCAGGGATAACTTGGTTATCTTGCTCGAATTACCTGTTAAACTTTTGTTTAACCCTATTACAGTCACTAATGTCGGACTGCAAATAGCCTGCAATTTGTGACATGCAGATTGTGTGACAAAGGAGCATTCTGAGCCTGAATCGATTAGACACCGTAATGTTTGTGGCCTTCCGTACTCACTCTGAACCTTTACTAAGGCCGTAGATAGTAACGCATAAGATCGCTCCCTGTTCATATAGGTATGAGTTGTAGCTCGATCTCCTGTACCCTGATTGGTACCTAGTTTGACTTGGTCAAGACTGTTACTATCTCTGCGATTTTGTTGTTGAAGTTTTCTGGGGTTTGAGTTGCAGTCAACTTCAACTGCGTTGGATTGTAGATTGTTAGCCTCTACATTCCTAGGATATAAATTATTTGTATTTGTATCCTCATGTATCAATGTATGATGCATCTGTTTGCATTTGAAGCATCGATACCTACTGGAACAATTCCTAATTGAATGTTTCCTTGATAGGCAGTTGTAGCAAAGTCCATTCGTTTTAATAAACTTCTTTCTGCCTTGTATGTCCATTTTCTGGAATTTTGTGCATTTTTGAAGTAAATGATCTCCATTACATGCTGAACATTTCACTGACTTCAGTGTGTGTAATGCTTTCATCGTAGTTATCTTTGTGGTACATTTGGCTTGACTCAATTTGGGTGCCAATGTATCTGCAATTGCTTCTAATATTTTCAACCTGTTGTCCAAAAATGTTGATAATTTTCCATATGTTGGCAGCTCTTGAGACGCTCCTTGATTTTCTTCCCACAACTTTAATGTGGCGAGAGGCAACTTCTGTACTATCAAGTAAACAATCAGTACATCCCAAGTAGAAATATCAACTTGCAAACTTTTTAATTGTTGTAAACACTCTTCTGTAGTGTCGACCAAAGATTTCAAATCAGTAGCTGTTTCAGATGTTATTTTAGGTTGACTTGTTAATATCTTAAGCTGATGATTAACAAGAATCTTTTTATTTTCGTACCTCGCCTTCAATCTATTCCAGGCGGGTAGATAATCTTCATTTGTGATGGGAGTGTGACGTAGTAATTTTTCCGCATCACCTATTAAAGAGCTTTTCAGATAATACAATTTTTGCACATCCTTCAAAGTTGCATTATTGTGTACTACAGCTGTGTATAAATCATGAAACGAGCGCCAACCATCATAATTGCCATTATATTTTGGCAACATAATTTTTGGTAGAATGTTTTGTTGTTGTTGTTCCACACGAGTTTGTTGTGCCAACAAAAGTGTGGAATCTGTCAACTCTGTGATGGGATGAATTAAATCATATAATTCTCCTATGTATGTGCAATATGTATTTTCCAAATTGCTATACGTATCATCAGTGACGTATTTTGGTGTAGATTTGGGTGGTGTCTCAATGAGCAGCTCGTTGATTTGCTGATCAATCTGCTCATACTCAGCCCATGTTCGCCTGATCTCAGAGAGTTTTGCTTCATATAAACCCTTTGAGTGTTTCTCTGTCAATGTTTTTTGTCCATTAGCTATGGTTTTAATAAGGCGATTCCTTAAAGCTTGTTCCTTATTTAACAAACTTTTTAGTTCTGTCATCTTGAATTAGTTAAGAAACTTGAGCAATAACGAAATAGAAATTGAGATGTTAAATTAATTTCTAAATTAACTACAATAACTTATGTGAATTGCAATGACTATTCTGATTCCTACACAACTAACCCAGACAAATGAGTCGAATGATTCCTGGATGGAACCACCAAAATGTTAAATGTAATGTATGCTACTTGTAAAGTACTGTCACTCAATTGACAGTAGAAATAGGTCAAGAGAAAGTTATCTAATGTGTTAACTTTCTGAACACTCTCCAAATCTCTGTTCCTCTTATGAAACAGAAATTATCACCTGAAAATAAGATATACTCAAAGCTTGTTATACACTATTCACTTCACCCTAATGTAACTTCCCATAAGTTACGCTAGAGCAAGTATTTCCTGAATGATGTCGCTCAATTTTTAGTTGGTGCGTGTATATTGATTTACAGCGTAACTTCCAATAAGTTACACTGTACAGTGCCGATTGTCTTCTGTTTATTAATTAAACTCTGAAAAAGAAAGAGAACACTCAAGTAGCACAAATGACATTTAGGTGGCGTTAGTGTAGCGGTAAATGAAAAGATATCATTCGGTTGTTCATTTATCTACGTTTATTTCTGGATGAATACTTCTAAATTAAAATTTGATTTCAAACTAAATTAAGCTAGAGACTTAACCCTATTGCAATTCACTTATTAAATTTAGATATGTATTAAATTGTGTTTAAAAAAAAAATCGATCTCAAACAAAAATTCTATATGTCACTTGCTCAAATTCCTTATTATTAATTGCTCAAATTCCTTATTATTAATTGCTCAAATTCCTTATTATTAATTGCTCAAATTCCTTATTACTAATTCTATTAGCTACAATTTAAATTTGACCCCTTCGCTTATTATAAAAATTTCTTATATTTTTTAGCTGAAAATGAAATGGTTTATTAAAGGTATCGATGAGTAACCAATTATCAAGCAGTGTGACGTTGACCCGTGTGGGCAAAAAGTCACACTTTGAGTAAATGATCACGTAACCGATAAAAAATCAAATAATTATCAATTTTCAGTAAAAAATTAATTATGTTCAATCTCAAAATATTTTCTCTCACTAGATAAATTTGGTTGTGTGCACTTATTAGTAGTGTAAATGACATGAAATGCATGCGTTTTACACTGTGACAATAATTACCCTTTACCAAGTACGTATCTAGAAATAAAATACCTTGAGTTGCCCGCAACTTGTGTTACGACGAATTCGTGAAATTTGTAAAACAAAAAAAAAGCTCTAAAATATCACTGATGGCGAAAAACTTTGCAAGTCGGATACACTGTAACTAAAAGCACTGTGAACCCTTTGACAACTGTTGAAAAATAGAAGACTGAGAGAACGAAAGGCCTCCTTTTTATAGAAAAATTCGTTCCATTTTCGTTGTCCATAAAGTGAAATATTGAAAATTTTCACTTAAAATCATGACTAATGATCTCAAACTTAATGTCAATAGATAGCAAATTTCCTACTCTACAATTTGACATTTTTCTCGTAGAGATTAATTATAAATTCGATGATTTTAATGAATTTTTATGATTGCTGAGAAATTTGCTATAAAATTTCACTTCGGTACGTTTCCCTCTCAACGTAATAGATTTTTCTGACATTTGTAGTATTTTTTGTCCCTTTCCCACTGTGAGTCTCTTTTGCACTCATTGTGGGAAATACATTTATAAAAAATCGCGAATATCGCGTTTTCCGTGAGAAATATCGCGCAACGAACGTCGCCATCGAGATCGCGGTTCGATTTTACCCGGTCTTGATATGTCAAACGTCGCGGTGACATAAAGTTTGAGCTGTTTGGCACAATCGCGCGCGGGTGCTAAACAAAGTTTTGTTATGTATTTTTTAAGGTGTTTTTTAGTGTTTTTCAGGTAACAGCATCATCATCAGGGATAACTTTACCTCAGGTAAGCGTATTATGTATTTATTGTATTTATTTAGCTTGTAGTTTACGATTTTTGTAAATTTGTGGCAAATGTCAGGTGAGTGCTTTCGTGGCATTTTTCACCTTGTTTGTCCACAAATATTTATCATAATCATAATAATTATGTAGTTAAAAGTGTAATTGAATGTTTTATGGTGGCTTGACTACATAAAACATGAAATTACATATGTTTTTTACACAATTCCTCAACTCCATGGAATTGTTGTTGTACGGCATACATACCTACAGTCCTGTTCTTGACTGTGTTTATGTTATAGTAAGAATGTTTTTTTTTTTTTTTTTTTAGAAAAACACTAGCTATTTTAATTATTAATATATTGTTATTAATTCATTTTTTTTATTTCATTGCAGCTCTTCGTGGGATTTCTTCCATTTGTGAAAACTCCAAGTGGAGGTAATTTTTTATATGTATTTATAATAATTTCTGGAATTAATTTGCTTCTTTTTGTTTCAGGTTCGCTGAACAACAGATAAAATACAAAAGTTGAAATTGAAAATGCGAAATGGAAAATTCGAAATTATAAATTCGTATTTCAAAAGGCTAAAGGCGAAATGCGAAAAGCGAAAGACGAAAGGCGAAGGGCGAAGGGCGAAAGTCGAAAGGCGAAAGGCGAAATGCAAAAGGCGAAAGGCGAAAGGCGAAAGGCGAAAGGCGAAAGGCGAAAGGCGAAAGGCGAAAGGCGAAAGGCGAAAGGCGAAAGGCGAAAGGCGAAAGGCGAAAGGCGAAAGGCGAAAGGCGAAAGGCGAAAGGCGAAAGGCGAAAGGCGAAAGGCAAAATGCGAAAGGCGAAAGGCGAAAGGCGAAAGGCGAAAGGCGAAAGGCGAAAGGCGAAAGACGAAAGGCGAAAGGCGAAAGGCGAAAGGCGAAAAGCGAAAAGCGGAAGGCAAAAGGAAAAATGATTTTCAAAACATGAAATGAAAATGGAGAAATTTAAAATGCCTAAAGCAAAAGAAAAAACGATATTCAACAGATAAAATACAAAAGTTGAAATTGAAAATGCGAAATGGAAAATTCGAAATTATAAATTCGTATTTCAAAAGGCTAAAGGCGAAATGCGAAAAGCGAAAGACGAAAGGCGAAGGGCGAAGGGCGAAAGTCGAAAGGCGAAAGGCGAAATGCAAAAGGCGAAAGGCGAAAGGCGAAAGGCGAAAGGCGAAAGGCGAAAGGCGAAAGGCGATAGGCGAAAGGCGAAAGGCGAAAGGCGAAAAGCGGAAGGCAAAAGGAAAAATGATTTTCAAAACATGAAATGAAAATGGAGAAATTTAAAATGCCTAAAGCAAAAGAAAAACCGATATTCAAAAGATAAAATACAAAAGTTGAAATTGAAAATGCGAAATGGAAAATTCGAAATTATAAATTTGTATTTCAAAATGCTAAAGGCGAATTGCGAAAGGCGAAAGACGAAAGGCGAAAGGCGAAGGGCGAAAGTCGAAAGGCGAAAGACGAAATGCAAAAGGCGAAAGGCGAAAGGCGAAAGGCGAATGGTGAAAGGCGAAAGGTGAAAGGCCAAAGGCGAAAGGTGAAAGGCGAAAGGCGAAAGGCGAAAGGCGAAAGGCGTAAGGCGAAAGGGAAAGGCGAAAGGCGAAAGGCGAAAGGCTAAAGGCGAAAGGCGAAAGGCGAAAGGCGAAAGGCGAAAGGCGAAAAGCGGAAGGCAAAAGGAAAAATGATTTTCAAAACATGAAATGAAAATGGAGAAATTTAAAATGCCTAAAGCAAAAGAAAAAACGATATTCAAAAGATAAAATACAAAAGTTGAAATTGAAAATGCGAAATGGAAAATTCGAAATTATAAATTTGTATTTCAAAATGCTAAAGGCGAATTGCGAAAGTCGAAAGACGAAAGGCGAAAGGCGAAGGGCGAAAGTCGAAAGGCGAAAGGCGAAATGCAAAAGGCGAAAGGCGAAATGCAAAAGGCGAAAGGCGAAAGGCGAAAGCGAAAGGTGAAAGGCGAAAGGCGAAAGGTGAAAGGCGAAAGGCGAAAGGCGAAAGGCGAAAGGCGTAAGGCGAAAGGCGAAAGGCGAAAGGCGAAAGGCGAAAGGCGAAAGGCGAAAGGCGAAAGGCGAAAGGCGAAAGGCGAAAGGCGAAAGGCGAAAGGCGAAAGGCGAAAGGCGAAAGGCAAAATGCGAAAGGCGAAAGGCGAAAGGCGAAAGGCGAAAGGCGAAAGGCGAAAGACGAAAGGCGAAAGGCGAAAGGCGAAAGTCGAAAGGCGAAAGGCGAAATGCAAAAGGCGAAAGGCGAAAGGCGAAAGGCGAAAGGCGAAAGGCGAAAGGCGAAAGGCGAAAGGCGAAAGGCGAAAGGCGAAAGGCGAAAGGCGAAAGGCGAAAGGCGAAATGCAAAAGGCGAAAGGCGAAAGGCGAAAGGCGAAAGGCGAAAGGCGAAAGGCGAAAGGCGAAAGGCAAAATGCGAAAGGCGAAAGGCAAAATGCGAAAGGCGAAAGGCGAAAGGCGAAAGGCGAAAGGCGAAAGGCGAAAGACGAAAGGCGAAAGGCGAAAGGCGAAAGGCGAAAAGCGAAAAGCGGAAGGCAAAAGGAAAAATGATTTTCAAAACATGAAATGAAAATGGAGAAATTTAAAATGCCTAAAGCAAAAGAAAAAACGATATTCAACAGATAAAATACAAAAGTTGAAATTGAAAATGCGAAATGGAAAATTCGAAATTATAAATTCGTATTTCAAAAGGCTAAAGGCGAAATGCGAAAAGCGAAAGACGAAAGGCGAAGGGCGAAGGGCGAAAGTCGAAAGGCGAAAGGCGAAATGCAAAAGGCGAAAGGCGAAAGGCGAAAGGCGAAAGGCGAAAGGCGAAAGGCGAAAGGCGAAAGGCGAAAGGCGAAAGGCGAAAGGCGAAAGGCGAAAGGCGAAAGGCGAAAGGCGAAAGGCGAAAGGCGAAAGGCGAAAGGCGAAAGGCGAAAGGCGAAAGGCGAAAGGCGAAAGGCGAAAGGCGAAAGGCGAAAGGCGAAAGGCGAAAGGCGAAAGGCGAAAGGCGAAAGGCGAAAGGCGAAAGGCAAAATGCGAAAGGCGAAAGGCGAAAGGCGAAAGGCGAAAGGCGAAAGGCGAAAGGCGAAAGACGAAAGGCGAAAGGCGAAAGGCGAAAGGCGAACAGCGAAAAGCGGAAGGCAAAAGGAAAAATGATTTTCAAAACATGAAATGAAAATGGAGAAATTTAAAATGCCTAAAGCAAAAGAAAAAACGATATTCAACAGATAAAATACAAAAGTTGAAATTGAAAATGCGAAATGGAAAATTCGAAATTATAAATTCGTATTTCAAAAGGCTAAAGGCGAAATGCGAAAAGCGAAAGACGAAAGGCGAAGGGCGAAGGGCGAAAGTCGAAAGGCGAAAGGCGAAATGCAAAAGGCGAAAGGCGAAAGGCGAAAGGCGAAAGGCGAAAGGCGAAAGGCGAAAGGCGAAAGGCGAAAGGCGAAAGGCGAAAGGCGAAAGGCGAAAGGCGAAAGGCGAAAGGCGAAAGGCGAAAGGCGAAAAGCGGAAGGCAAAAGGAAAAATGATTTTCAAAACATGAAATGAAAATGGAGAAATTTAAAATACCTAAAGCAAAAGAAAAACCGATATTCAAAAGATAAAATACAAAAGTTGAAATTGAAAATGCGAAATGGAAAATTCGAAATTATAAATTTGTATTTCAAAATGCTAAAGGCGAATTGCGAAAGGCGAAAGACGAAAGGCGAAAGGCGAAGGGCGAAAGTCGAAAGGCGAAAGACGAAATGCAAAAGGCGAAAGGCGAAAGGCGAAAGGCGAATGGTGAAAGGCGAAAGGTGAAAGGCCAAAGGCGAAAGGTGAAAGGCGAAAGGCGAAAGGCGAAAGGCGAAAGGCGTAAGGCGAAAGGGAAAGGCGAAAGGCGAAAGGCGAAAGGCTAAAGGCGAAAGGCGAAAGGCGAAAGGCGAAAGGCGAAAGGCGAAAAGCGGAAGGCAAAAGGAAAAATGATTTTCAAAACATGAAATGAAAATGGAGAAATTTAAAATGCCTAAAGCAAAAGAAAAAACGATATTCAAAAGATAAAATACAAAAGTTGAAATTGAAAATGCGAAATGGAAAATTCGAAATTATAAATTTGTATTTCAAAATGCTAAAGGCGAATTGCGAAAGTCGAAAGACGAAAGGCGAAAGGCGAAGGGCGAAAGTCGAAAGGCGAAAGGCGAAATGCAAAAGGCGAAAGGCGAAATGCAAAAGGCGAAAGGCGAAAGGCGAAAGCGAAAGGTGAAAGGCGAAAGGCGAAAGGTGAAAGGCGAAAGGCGAAAGGCGAAAGGCGAAAGGCGTAAGGCGAAAGGCGAAAGGCGAAAGGCGAAAGGCGAAAGGCGAAAGGCGAAAGGCGAAAGGCTAAAGGCGGAAGGCGCAAGGCGAAAGGCGAAAGGCGAAAAGCGGAAGGCAAAAGGAAAAATGATTTTCAAAACATGAAATGAAAATGGAGAAATTTAAAATGCCTAAAGCAAAAAAAAAACGATATTCAAAAGATAAAATACAAAAGTTGAAATTGAAAATGCGAAATGGAAAATTCGAAATTATAAATTTGTATTTCAAAATGCTAAAGGCGAATTGCGAAAGGCGAAAGACGAAAGGCGAAAGGCGAAGGGCGAAAGTCGAAAGGCGAAAGGCGAAATGCAAAAGGCGAAAGGCGAAATGCGAAAGGCGAAAGGTGAAAGGCGAAAGGCGAAAGGTGAAAGGCGAAAGGCGAAAGGCGAAAGGCGAAAGGCGAAAGGCGAAAGGCGAAAGGCGTAAGGCGAAAGGCGAAAGGCGAAAGGCGAATGGCGAAAGTTGAAAGGCGAAAGGCGAAAAGTGAAAGGCGAAAAGTGAAAGGCGAAAGACGAAAGGCGAAAGGCGAAAGGCGAAAGGCAGAAGGCGAAAGGCGAAAGGTGAAGGGCGAGAGGCAAAAGTCAAAATGCCTAAGGCAAAAGGAAAAACGATTTTCAAAACATGAAATAAAAATGGAGAAATTTAAAATGCCTAAAGCAAAAGAAAAAACGATATTCAACAGATAAAATACAAAAGTTGAAATTGAAAATGCGAAATGGAAAATTCGAAATTATAAATTCGTATTTCAAAAGGCTAAAGGCGAAATGCGAAAGGTGAAAGACGAAAGGCGAAGGGCGATTGTCGAAAGGCGAAAGGCGTATGGCGAAATGCGAAAGGCGAAAGGCGAAAGGCGAAAGGCGAAAGGCGAAAGGCGAAAGGCGAAAGGCGAAAGGCGAAAGGCGAAAGGCAAAAGGCGAAAGGCGAAAGGCGAAAGGCGAAAGGCGAAAGGCGAAAGGCGAAAGGCGAAAGGCGAAAGGCGAAAGGCGAAAGGCGAAAGGCGAAAGGTGAAAGGCGAAAGGCGAAACGCGAAAGGCGGAAGATGAAAGGCGTAAGGCGAAAGGCGAAAGGCGAAAGGCGAAAGGCGAAAGGCGAAAGGCGAAAGGCGAAAGGCGAAAGGCGAAAGGCGAAAGGCGAAAGGCGAAAGGCGAAAGGCGAAAGGCGAAAGGCGAAAGGCGAAAGGCGAAAGGCGAAAGGCGAAAGGCGAAAGGCGAAAGCCGAAAGGCGAAAGGCGAAAGGCGAAAGGCGAAAGGCGAAAGGCGAAAGGCGAAAAGTGAAAGGCGAAAAGCGGAAGGCGAAAGGCGAAAGGCGATAGGCGAAAGGCGAAGGGCGTGAGGCAAAAGTCAAAATGCCTAAGGCAAAAGGAAAAACGATTTTCAAATGAAAATGGAGAAATTTAAAATGCCTAAAGCAAAAGAAAAAACGATATTCAAAAGATAATATACAAAAGTTGAAATTGAAAATGCGAAATGGAAAATTCGAAATTATAAATTCGTATTTCAAAATGCTAAAGGCGAAATGCGAAAGGCGAAAGACGAAAGGCGAAGGGCGAAAGTCGAAAGGCGAAAGGCGAAAGGCAAAAGTCGAAAGGCGAAAGGCGAAAGGCGAAAGGTGAAGGGCGAGAGGCAAAAGTCAAAATGCCTAAGGCAAAAGGAAAAACGATTTTCAAAACATGAAATAAAAATGGAGAAATTTAAAATGCCTAAAGCAAAAGAAAAAACGATATTCAACAGATAAGATACAAAAGTTGAAATTGAAAATGCGAAATGGAAAATTCGAAATTTTAAATTCGTATTTCAAAAGGCTAAAGGCGAAATGCGAAAAGCGAAAGACGAAAGGCGAAGGGCGATTGTCGAAAGGCGAAAGGCGAATGGCGAAAGGCGAAAGGCGTAAGGCGAAAGGCGAAAGGCGAAAGGCGAAAGGCGAAAGGCGAAAGGCGAAAGGCGAAAGGTGAAAGGCGAAAGGCGAAAGGCGAAAGGCGAAAGGCGTAAGGCGAAAGGCGAAAGGCGAAAGGCGAAAGGCGAAAGGCGAAAGGCGAAAGGCGAAAGGCGAAAGGCGAAAGGCGAAAGGCGAAAGGCGAAAGGCGAAAGGCGAAAGGCGAAAGGCGAAAGGCGAAAGGCGAAAGGCGAAAGGCAAAAGGCGAAAGGCGAAAGGCGAAAGGCGAAAGGCGAAAGGCGAAAGGCGAAAGGCGGAAGGCGCAAGGCGAAAGGCGAAAGGCGAAAGGCGAAAGGCGAAAAGCGGAAGGCAAAAGGAAAAATGATTTTCGAAACATGAAATGAAAATGGAGAAATTTAAAATGCCTAAAGCAAAAAAAAAACGATATTCAAAAGATAAAATACAAAAGTTGAAATTGAAAATGCGAAATGGAAAATTCGAAATTATAAATTTGTATTTCAAAATGCTAAAGGCGAATTGCGAAAGGCGAAAGACGAAAGGCGAAAGGCGAAGGGCGAAAGTCGAAAGGCGAAAGGCGAAATGCAAAAGGCGAAAGGCGAAATGCGAAAGGCGAAAGGTGAAAGGCGAAAGGCGAAAGGTGAAAGGCGAAAGGCGAAAGGCGAAAGGCGAAAGGCGAAAGGCGAAAGGCGAAAGGCGAAAGGCGTAAGGCGAAAGGCGAAAGGCGAAAGGCGAAAGGCGAAAGGCGAAAGGCGAAAGGCGAAAGGCGAAAGGCGAAAGGCGAAAGGCGAAATGCGAAAGGCGAAAGGCGAAAGGCGAAAGGCGAAAGGCGAAAGGCGAAAGGCGAAAGGCGAAAGGCGAAAGGCGAAAGGCGAAAGGCGAAAAGCGGAAGGCGAAAGGCGAAAGGCGGAAGGCGAAAGGCGGAAGGCGAAAGGCGAAAGGCGAAAGGCGAAGGGCGAGAGGCAAAAGTCAAAATGCCTAAGGCAAAAGGAAAAACGATTTTCAAAACATGAAATAAAAATGGAGAAATTTAAAATGCCTAAAGCAAAAGAAAATACGATATTCAAAAGATAAAATACAAAAGTTTAAATTGAAAATGCGAAATGGAAAATTCGAAATTATAGATTCGTCTTTCAAAAGGCTAAAGGCGAAATACGAAAGGCGAAAGACGAAAGGCGAAAGGCGAAAGGCGAAGGGCGAGAGGCGAAAGGTGAAAGCCGAAAGGCGAAAGGTGATAGGCGAAAGGCGAAAGGCGGAAGGCGAAAGGCGGAAGGCGAAAGGCGAAAGGCGAAAGGCGAAGGGCGAGAGGCGAAAGGTGAAAGGCGAAAGGCGAAAGGCGAAAGGCGAAAGGCGAAAGGCGAAAGGCGAAAGGCGAAAGGCGAAAGGCGAAAGGCGAAAGGCGAAAGGCGAAAGGCGAAAGGCGAAAGGCGAAAGGCGGAAGGCGAAAGGTGAAAGGCGAAGAGCGAAAGGTGAAAGGCGAAAGGCGAAAGGTGAAAGCCGAAAGGCGAAAGGTGATAGGCGAAAGGCGAAAGGCGGAAGGCGAAAGGCGGAAGGCGAAAGGCGAAAGGCGAAAGGCGAAGGGCGAGAGGCGAAAGGTGAAAGGCGAAAGGCGAAAGGCGAAAGGCGAAAGGCGAAAGGTGAAAGGCGAAAGTCGAAAGGCGAAAGGCGAGGGGCGAGAGGCAAAAGTCAAAATGCCTAAGGCAAAAGGAAAAACGATTTTCAAAACATGAAATAAAAATGGAGAAATTTGAAATGCCTAAAGCAAAAGAAAAAACGATATTCAAAAGATAAAATACAAAAGTTGAAATTGAAAATGCGAAATGGAAAATTCGAAATTATAAATTCGTATTTCAAAAGGCTAAAGGCGAAATGCGAAAGGCGAAATGCGAAAGGCGAAAGACGAAAGGCGAAGGGCGAAAGTTGAAAGGCGAAAGGCAAAAGGCGAAAGGCGAAAGGCGAAAGGCGGAAGGTGAAAGGCGAAAGGCGAAAGGCGAAAGGCGAAAGGCGAAAGGCCGAAAGTTGAAAGGCGAAAGGCGACAAGTGAAAGGCGAAAGGCGAAAGGCAAAAGGCGAAAGGCGAAAGGCGGAAGGCGAAAGGCGAAAGGCGAAAGGTGAAAAGCGAAAGGCGAAAGGCGAAAAGCGAAAGGCGAAAGGAGAAAGGCGAAAGGCGAAAGGCGAAAGGCGAAAGGCCGAAAGTTGAAAGGCGAAAGGCGACAAGTGAAAGGCGAAAGGCGAAAGGCAAAAGGCGAAAGGCGAAAGGCGGAAGGCGAAAGGCGAAAGGTGAAAAGCGAAGGGCGAGAGGCAAATGTCAAAATGCCTACGGCAAAAGGAAAAACGATTTTCAAAACATGAAATAAAAATGGAGAAATTTAAAATGCCTAAAGCAAAAGAAAAAACGATATTCAAAAGATAAAATACAAAAGTTGAAATTGAAAATGCGAAGTGGTAAATTCGAAATTATAAATTCGTATTTCAAAATGCTAAAGGCGAAATGCGAAAGGCGAAAGACGAAAGGCGAACGGCGAATGTCGAAAGGCGAAAGGCGAAAGGCGAATGGCGAAAGGAGATCGGCGAAAGGCGAAAGGCGAAAGGCGAAAGGCGAAAAGCGGAAGGTGAAAGGCGAAAGGCGAAAGGCGGAAGGTGAAAGGCGAAAGGCGAAAGGCGATAGCCGAAAGTTGAAAGGCGAAAGGCGACAAGTGAAAGGCGAAAGGCGAAAGGCGAAAGGCGAAAGGCGAAAGGCGAAAGGCGAAAGGCGGAAGGCGAAAGGCGAAAGGCGAAAGGCGAAAAGCGAAGGGCGAGAGGCAAATGTCAAAATGCCTACGGCAAAAGGAAAAACGATTTTCAAAACATGAAATAAAAATGGAGAAATTTAAAATGCCTAAAGCAAAAAAAAAAACGATATTCAAAAGATAAAATACAAAAGTTGAAATTGAAAATGCGAAATGGAAAATTCGAAATTATAAATTCGTATTTCAAAAGGCTAAAGGCGAAATGCGAAAGGCGAAAGACGAAAGGCGAACGGCGAATGTCGAAAGGCGAAAGGCGAAAGGCGAATGGCGAAAGGAGAACGGCGAAAGGCGAAAGGCGAAAGGCGAAAAGCGGAAGGTGAAAGGCGAAAGGCGGAAGGCGAAAGGCGAAAGGCGAAAGGGGAAAGGCGAAAGGCGACAGGCGAAAGGCGAAAGGCGAAAGGCGAAAGGCGAAAGGCGAAAGGCGAAAGGCGAAAAGCGAAAGGCGAAAGCGAAAGGCGAAAGGCGAAAGGCGAAAGGCGAAAAGCGAAAGGCGAAAAGCGAAAGGCGAAAGGCGAAAGGCGAAAAGCGTAAGGCGAAAGGCGAAAGGCGAAATGCGAAAGGCGAAAGGCGAAAGGCGAAAGGCGAAAGGCGAAAGGCGAAAGGCGAAAGGCGAAAGGCGAAAGGCGAAAGGCGAAAGGCGAAAGGCGAAAAGCGGAAGGCGAAAGGCGAAAGGCGGAAGGCGAAAGGCGGAAGGCGAAAGGCGAAAGGCGAAAGGCGAAGGGCGAGAGGCAAAAGTCAAAATGCCTAAGGCAAAAGGAAAAACGATTTTCAAAACATGAAATAAAAATGGAGAAATTTAAAATGCCTAAAGCAAAAGAAAATACGATATTCAAAAGATAAAATACAAAAGTTTAAATTGAAAATGCGAAATGGAAAATTCGAAATTATAGATTCGTCTTTCAAAAGGCTAAAGGCGAAATACGAAAGGCGAAAGACGAAAGGCGAAAGGCGAAAGGCGAAGGGCGAGAGGCGAAAGGTGAAAGCCGAAAGGCGAAAGGTGATAGGCGAAAGGCGAAAGGCGGAAGGCGAAAGGCGGAAGGCGAAAGGCGAAAGGCGAAAGGCGAAGGGCGAGAGGCGAAAGGTGAAAGGCGAAAGGCGAAAGGCGAAAGGCGAAAGGCGAAAGGCGAAAGGCGAAAGGCGAAAGGCGAAAGGCGAAAGGCGAAAGGCGAAAGGCGAAAGGCGGAAGGCGAAAGGTGAAAGGCGAAGAGCGAAAGGTGAAAGGCGAAAGGCGAAAGGTGAAAGCCGAAAGGCGAAAGGTGATAGGCGAAAGGGGAAAGGCGGAAGGCGAAAGGCGGAAGGCGAAAGGCGAAAGGCGAAAGGCGAAGGGCGAGAGGCGAAAGGTGAAAGGCGAAAGGCGAAAGGCGAAAGGCGAAAGGCGAAAGGCGAAAGGCGAAAGGCGAAAGGCGAAAGGCGAAAGGCGAAAGGCGAAAGGCGAAAGGCGAAAGGCGAAAGGCGGAAGGCGGAAGGTGAAAGGCGAAAGGCGAAAGGCGAAAGGCGAAAGGCGAAAGGCGAAAGGCGAAAGGCGAAAGGCGAAAGGCGAAAGGCGAAAGGCGAAAGGCGAAAGGCGAAAGGCGAAAGGCGAAAGCGAAAGGCGAAAGGTGAAAGGCGAAAGGCGAAAGGTGAAAGGCGAAAGGCGAAAGGCGAAAGGCGAAAGACGAAAGGCGAAAGGCGAAAGGCGAAAGGCGAAAGGCGAAAGGCGAAAGGCGAAAGGCGAAAGGCGAAAGGCGAAAGGCGAAAGGCGAAAGGCGAAAGGCGAAAGGCGAAAGGCGAAAGGCGAAAGGCGGAAGGCGAAAGGCGAAAGTCGAAAGGCGAAAGGCGAGGGGCGAGAGGCAAAAGTCAAAATGCCTAAGGCAAAAGGAAAAACGATTTTCAAAACATGAAATAAAAATGGAGAAATTTGAAATGCCTAAAGCAAAAGAAAAAACGATATTCAAAAGATAAAATACAAAAGTTGAAATTGAAAATGCGAAATGGAAAATTCGAAATGATAAATTCGTATTTCAAAAGGCTAAAGGCGAAATGCGAAAGGCGAAATGCGAAAGGCGAAAGACGAAAGGCGAAGGGCGAAAGTTGAAAGGCGAAAGGCAAAAGGCGAAAGGCGAAAGGCGAAAGGCGGAAGGTGAAAGGCGAAAGGCGAAAGGCGAAAGGCGAAAGGCGAAAGGCGAAAGGCGTAAGGCGACAGGCAAAAGGCGAGAGGCGAAAGGCGAAAGGCGAAAGGCGGAAGGCGGAAGGCGAAAGGCGGAAGGCGAAAGGCGAAAGGCGAAAGGCCAAAGGCGAAAGGCGAAAGGCGAAAGCGAAAGGCGAAAGGCGAAAAGCGAAAGGCGAAAGGAGAAAGGCGAAAGGCGAAAGGCGAAAGGCGAAAGGCGAAAGGTGAAAGGCGAAAGGCGAAAGGTGAAAGGCGAAAGGCGAAAGGCGAAAGGCGAAAGGCGAAAGGCGAAAGGCGAAAGGCGAAAGGCGAAAGGCGAAAGGCGAAAGGCGAAAGGCGAAGGGCGAGAGGCGAAAGGTGAAAGGCGAGGGGCGAGAGGCAAAAGTCAAAATGCCTAAGGCAAAAGGAAAAACGATTTTCAAAACATGAAATAAAAATGGAGAAATTTGAAATGCCTAAAGCAAAAGAAAAAACGATATTCAAAAGGTAAAATACAAAAGTTGAAATTGAAAATGCGAAATGGAAAATTCGAAATTATAAATTCGTATTTCAAAAGGCTAAAGGCGAAATGCGAAAGGCGAAATGCGAAAGCCGAAAGACGAAAGGCGAAGGGCGAAAGTCGAAAGTCGAAAAGCGAAAGGCGAAAGGCAAAAGGCGAAAGGCCAAAGGCGAAAGGCCAAAGGCGAAAGGCGAAAGGCGAAAGGCGAGAGGCAAAAGTCAAAATGCCTAAGGCAAAAGGCGGAAGGCGAAAGGCGAAAGGCGAAAGGCGAAAGGCGAAAGGCGAAAGGCGACAGGCGAAAGCGAAAGGCGAAAGGCGAAAAGCGAAAGGCGAAAGGCGAAAGGCGAAAGGCGAAAGGCGAAAGGCGAAAGGCGAAAGGCGAAAGGCGAAAGGCGAAAGGTGAAAGGCGAAAGGCGAAAGGTGAAAGGCGAAAGGCGAAAGGCGAAAGGCGAAAGGCGAAAGGCGAAAGGCGAAAGGCGAAAGGCGAAAGGCGAAAGGCGAAAGGCGAAAGGCGGAAGGCGAAAGGCGAAAGGCGAAAGGCGAAAGGCGAAAGGCGAAAGGCGAAAGGCGGAAGGCGAAAGGCGAAAGTCGAAAGGCGAAAGGCGAGGGGCGAGAGGCAAAAGTCAAAATGCCTAAGGCAAAAGGAAAAACGATTTTCAAAACATGAAATAAAAATGGAGAAATTTGAAATGCCTAAAGCAAAAGAAAAAACGATATTCAAAAGATAAAATACAAAAGTTGAAATTGAAAATGCGAAATGGAAAATTCGAAATTATAAATTCGTATTTCAAAAGGCTAAAGGCGAAATGCGAAAGGCGAAATGCGAAAGGCGAAATGCGAAAGGCGAAAGACGAAAGGCGAAGGGCGAAAGTTGAAAGGCGAAAGGCAAAAGGCGAAAGGCGAAAGGCGAAAGGCGGAAGGTGAAAGGCGAAAGGCGAAAGGCGAAAGGCGAAAGGCGAAAGGCGTAAGGCGACAGGCAAAAGGCGAGAGGCGAAAGGCGAAAGGCGAAAGGCGGAAGGCGGAAGGCGAAAGGCGGAAGGCGAAAGGCGAAAGGCGAAAGGCGAAAGGTGAAAGCCGAAAGGCGAAAGGTGATAGGCGAAAGGCGAAAGGCGGAAGGCGAAAGGCGGAAGGCGAAAGGCGAAAGGCGAAAGGCGAAGGGCGAGAGGCGAAAGGTGAAAGGCGAAAGGCGAAAGGCGAAAGGCGAAAGGCGAAAGGCGAAAGGCGAAAGGCGAAAGGCGAAAGGCGAAAGGCGAAAGGCGAAAGGCGAAAGGCGAAAGGCGAAAGGCGGAAGGCGGAAGGTGAAAGGCGAAAGGCGAAAGGCGAAAGGCGAAAGGCGAAAGGCGAAAGGCGAAAGGCGAAAGGCGAAAGGCGAAAGGCGAAAGGCGAAAGGCGAAAGGCGAAAGACGAAAGGCGAAAGGCGAAAGGCGAAAGGCGAAAGGCGAAAGGCGAAAGGCGAAAGGCGAAAGGCGAAAGGCGAAAGGCGAAAGGCGAAAGGCGAAAGGCGAAAGGCGAAAGGCGAAAGGCGGAAGGCGAAAGGCGAAAGTCGAAAGGCGAAAGGCGAGGGGCGAGAGGCAAAAGTCAAAATGCCTAAGGCAAAAGGAAAAACGATTTTCAAAACATGAAATAAAAATGGAGAAATTTGAAATGCCTAAAGCAAAAGAAAAAACGATATTCAAAAGATAAAATACAAAAGTTGAAATTGAAAATGCGAAATGGAAAATTCGAAATTATAAATTCGTATTTCAAAAGGCTAAAGGCGAAATGCGAAAGGCGAAATGCGAAAGGCGAAAGACGAAAGGCGAAGGGCGAAAGTTGAAAGGCGAAAGGCAAAAGGCGAAAGGCGAAAGGCGAAAGGCGGAAGGTGAAAGGCGAAAGGCGAAAGGCGAAAGGCGAAAGGCGAAAGGCGAAAGGCGAAAGGCGAAAGGCGTAAGGCGACAGGCAAAAGGCGAGAGGCGAAAGGCGAAAGGCGAAAGGCGGAAGGCGAAAGGTGAAAGGCGAAGAGCGAAAGGTGAAAGGCGAAAGGCGAAAGGTGAAAGCCGAAAGGCGAAAGGTGATAGGCGAAAGGCGAAAGGCGGAAGGCGAAAGGCGGAAGGCGAAAGGCGAAAGGCGAAAGGCGAAGGGCGAGAGGCGAAAGGTGAAAGGCGAAAGGCGAAAGGCGAAAGGCGAAAGGCGAAAGGCGAAAGGCGAAAGGCGAAAGGCGAAAGGCGAAAGGCGAAAGGCGAAAGGCGAAAGGCGAAAGGCGAAAGGCGGAAGGCGGAAGGTGAAAGGCGAAAGGCGAAAGGCGAAAGGCGAAAGGCGAAAGGCGAAAGGCGAAAGGCGAAAGGCGAAAGGCGAAAGGCGAAAGGCGAAAGGCGAAAGCGAAAGGCGAAAGGTGAAAGGCGAAAGGCGAAAGGTGAAAGGCGAAAGGCGAAAGGCGAAAGGCGAAAGGCGAAAGGCGAAAGGCGAAAGACGAAAGGCGAAAGACGAAAGGCGAAAGGCGAAAGGCGAAAGGCGAAAGGCGAAAGGCGAAAGGCGAAAGGCGAAAGGCGAAAGGCGAAAGGCGAAAGGCGAAAGGCGGAAGGCGGAAGGCGAAAGGCGAAAGTCGAAAGGCGAAAGGCGAGGGGCGAGAGGCAAAAGTCAAAATGCCTAAGGCAAAAGGAAAAACGATTTTCAAAACATGAAATAAAAATGGAGAAATTTGAAATGCCTAAAGCAAAAGAAAAAACGATATTCAAAAGATAAAATACAAAAGTTGAAATTGAAAATGCGAAATGGAAAATTCGAAATTATAAATTCGTATTTCAAAAGGCTAAAGGCGAAATGCGAAAGGCGAAATGCGAAAGGCGAAAGACGAAAGGCGAAGGGCGAAAGTTGAAAGGCGAAAGGCAAAAGGCGAAAGGCGAAAGGCGAAAGGCGAAAGCGAAAGGCGAAAGGTGAAAGGCGAAAGGCGAAAGGTGAAAGGCGAAAGGCGAAAGGCGAAAGGCGAAAGGCGAAAGACGAAAGGCGAAAGGCGAAAGGCGAAAGGCGAAAGGCGAAAGGCGAAATGCGAAAGGCGAAAGGCGAAAGGCGAAAGGCGAAAGGCGAAAGGCGAAAGGCGAAAGGCGAAAGGCGAAAGGCGAAAGGCGGAAGGCGAAAGGCGAAAGTCGAAAGGCGAAAGGCGAGGGGCGAAAGGCGAAAGGCGAAAGGCGAAAGGCGAAAGGCGAAAGGCGAAAGGCGAAAGGCGGAAGGCGAAAGGCGAAAGTCGAAAGGCGAAAGGCGAGGGGCGAGAGGCAAAAGTCAAAATGCCTAAGGCAAAAGGAAAAACGATTTTCAAAACATGAAATAAAAATGGAGAAATTTGAAATGCCTAAAGCAAAAGAAAAAACGATATTCAAAAGATAAAATACAAAAGTTGAAATTGAAAATGCGAAATGGAAAATTCGAAATTATAAATTCGTATTTCAAAAGGCTAAAGGCGAAATGCGAAAGGCGAAATGCGAAAGGCGAAAGACGAAAGGCGAAGGGCGAAAGTTGAAAGGCGAAAGGCAAAAGGCGAAAGGCGAAAGGCGAAAGGCGGAAGGTGAAAGGCGAAAGGCGAAAGGCGAAAGGCGAAAGGCGAAAGGCGAAAGGCGTAAGGCGACAGGCAAAAGGCGAGAGGCGAAAGGCGAAAGGCGAAAGGCGGAAGGCGGAAGGCGAAAGGCGGAAGGCGAAAGGCGAAAGGCGAAAGGCCAAAGGCGAAAGGCGAAAGGCGAAAGCGAAAGGCGAAAGGCGAAAAGCGAAAGGCGAAAGGAGAAAGGCGAAAGGCGAAAGGCGAAAGGCGAAAGGCGAAAGGCGAAAGGTGAAAGGCGAAAGGAGAAAGGTGAAAGGCGAAAGGCGAAAGGCGAAAGGCGAAAGGCGAAAGGCGAAAGGCGAAAGGCGAAAGGCGAAAGGCGAAAGGCGAAAGGCGAAAGGCGAAGGGCGAGAGGCGAAAGGTGAAAGGCGAGGGGCGAGAGGCAAAAGTCAAAATGCCTAAGGCAAAAGGAAAAACGATTTTCAAAACATGAAATAAAAATGGAGAAATTTGAAATGCCTAAAGCAAAAGAAAAAACGATATTCAAAAGGTAAAATACAAAAGTTGAAATTGAAAATGCGAAATGGAAAATTCGAAATTATAAATTCGTATTTCAAAAGGCTAAAGGCGAAATGCGAAAGGCGAAATGCGAAAGGCGAAAGACGAAAGCGAAGGGCGAAAGTCGAAAGGCGAAAGGCGAAAGGCGGAAGGCGAAAGGTGAAAAGCGAAGAGCGAAAGGTGAAAGGCGAAAGGCGAAAGGTGAAAGCCGAAAGGCGAAAGGTGATAGGCGAAAGGCGAAAGGCGGAAGGCGAAAGGCGGAAGGCGAAAGGCGAAAGGCGAAAGGCGAAGGGCGAGAGGCGAAAGGTGAAAGGCGAAAGGCGAAAGGCGAAAGGCGAAAGGCGAAAGGCGAAAGGCGAAAGGCGAAAGGCGAAAGGCGAAAGGCGAAAGGCGAAAGGCGGCGAAAGGCGAAAGGCGAAAGGCGAAAGGCGAAAGGCGAAAGGCGAAATGCGAAAGGCGAAATGCGAAAGGCGAAAGACGAAAGGCGAAGGGCGAAAGTCGAAAGTCGAAAAGCGAAAGGCGAAAGGCAAAAGGCGAAAGGCCAAAGGCGAAAGGCCAAAGGCGAAAGGCGAAAGGCGAAAGGCGAGAGGCAAAAGTCAAAATGCCTAAGGCAAAAGGCGGAAGGCGAAAGGCGAAAGGCGAAAGGCGAAAGGCGAAAGGCGAAAGGCGAAAGGCGACAGGCGAAAGCGAAAGGCGAAAGGCGAAAAGCGAAAGGCGAAAGGCGAAAGGCGAAAGGCGAAAGGCGAAAGGCGAAAGGCGAAAGGCGAAAGGCGAAAGGTGAAAGGCGAAAGGCGAAAGGTGAAAGGCGAAAGGCGAAAGGCGAAAGGCGAAAGGCGAAAGGCGAAAGGCGAAAGGCGAAAGGCGAAAGGCGAAAGGCGAAAGGCGAAAGGCGAAAGGCGAAAGGCGAAAGGCGGAAGGCGAAAGGCGAGGGGCGAGAGGCAAAAGTCAAAATGCCTAAGGCAAAAGGAAAAACGATTTTCAAAACATGAAATAAAAATGGGGAAATTTGAAATGCCTAAAGCAAAAGAAAAAACGATATTCAAAAGATAAAATACAAAAGTTGAAATTGAAAATGCGAAATGGAAAATTCGAAATTATAAATTCGTATTTCAAAAGGCTAAAGGCGAAATGCGAAAGGCGAAATGCGAAAGGCGAAAGACGAAAGCGAAGGGCGAAAGTCGAAAGGCGAAAGGCGAAAGGCGGAAGGCGAAAGGTGAAAAGCGAAGAGCGAAAGGTGAAAGGCGAAAGGCGAAAGGTGAAAGCCGAAAGGCGAAAGGTGATAGGCGAAAGGCGAAAGGCGGAAGGCGAAAGGCGGAAGGCGAAAGGCGAAAGGCGAAAGGCGAAGGGCGAGAGGCGAAAGGTGAAAGGCGAAAGGCGAAAGGCGAAAGGCGAAAGGCGAAAGGCGAAAGGCGAAAGGCGAAAGGCGAAAGGCGAAAGGCGAAAGGCGAAAGGCGAAAGGCGAAAGGCGAAAGGCGAAAGGCGAAAGGCGAAAGGCGAAAGGCGAAAGGCGAAAGGCGGAAGGCGGAAGGCGGAAGGCGGAAGGTGAAAGGCGAAAGGCGAAAGGCGAAAGGCGAAAGGCGAAAGGCGAAAGGCGAAAGGCGAAAGGCGAAAGGCGAAAGGCGAAAGGCGAAAGGCGAAAGGCGAAAGGCGAAAAGCGGAAGGCAAAAGGAAAAACGATTTTCAAACATGAAAGGAAAATGGAGAAATTTAAAATGCCTAAAGCAAAAGAAAAAAACGATATTCAAAAGATAAAATACAAAAGTTGAAATTGAAAATGCGAAATGGAAAATTCGAAATTATAAATTTGTATTTCAAAATGCTAAAGGCGAATTGCGAAAGGCGAAAGACGAAAGGCGAAGGGCGAAAGTCGAAAGGCGAAAGGCGAAATGCAAAAGGCGAAAGGCGAAAGGTGAAAGGTGAAAGGCGAAAGGTGAAAGGCGAAAGGCGAAAGGCGAAAGGCGAAAGGCGAAAGGCGAAAGGCGAAAGGCGAAAGGCGAAAGGCGAAAGGCGAAAGGGGAAAGGCGAAAGGCGAAAGGCGAAAGGCGAAAGGCGAAAAGCGAAGGGCGAGAGGCAAATGTCAAAATGCCTACGGCAAAAGGAAAAACGATTTTCAAAACATGAAATAAAAATGGAGAAATTTAAAATGCCTAAAGCAAAAGAAAAAACGATATTCAAAAGATAAAATACAAAAGTTGAAATTGAAAATGCGAAATGGAAAATTCGAAATTATAAATTTGTATTTCAAAATGCTAAAGGCGAATTGCGAAAGGCGAAAGACGAAAGGCGAAGGGCGAAAGTCGAAAGGCGAAAGGCGAAATGCAAAAGGCGAAAGGCGAAAGGTGAAAGGTGAAAGGCGAAAGGCGAAAGGCGAAAGGCGAAAGGCGAAAGGGGAAAGGCGAAAGGCGAAAGGCGAAAGGCGAAAGGCGAAAGGCGAAAGGCGAAAGGGGAAAGGCGAAAGGCGAAAGGCGGAAGGTGAAAGGCGAAAGGCGAAGGCGAAAGGCGAAAGGCGAAAGGCGAAAGGCGAAAGGCGAAAGGCGAAAGGCGAAAGGCGAAAGGCGAAAGGCGAAAGGCGAAAGGCGAAAGGCGAAAGGCGAAAGGCGAAAGGCGAAAGGCGAAAGGCGAAAGCGAAATGCGAAAGGCGAAAGGCGAAAGGGGAAAGGCGAAAGGCGAAAGGCGAAAGGCGAAAGGCGAAAGGCGAAAGGGGAAAGGCGAAAGGCGAAAGGCGGAAGGTGAAAGGCGAAAGGCGGAAGGTGAAAGGCGAAAGGCGAAGGCGAAAGGCGAAAGGCGAAAGGCGAAAGGCGAAAGGCGAAAGGCGAAAGGCGAAAGGCGAAAGGCGAAAGGCGAAAGGCGAAAGGCGAAAGGCGAAAGGCGAAAGGCGAAAGGCGAAAGGCGAAAGGCGAAAGGCGAAAGGCGAAAGCGAAAGGCTAAAGGCGAAATGCGAAAGGCGAAAGGCGAAAGGCGAAAGGCGAAAGTCGAAAGGCTAAAGGCGAAGGGCGAAATGCGAAAGGCGAAAGGCGAAAGGCGAAAGGCGAAAGGCGAAAGGCGAAAGGCGAAAGGCGAAAGGCGAAAGGCGAAAGGCGAAAAGCGGAAGGCGAAAGGCGAAAGGCGAAAGGCGAAAGGCGAAAGGCCGAAAGTTGAAAGGCGAAAGGCGACAAGTGAAAGGCGAAAGGCGAAAGGCGAAAGGCAAAAGGCGAAAGGCGAAAGGCGGAAGGCGAAAGGCGAAAGGCGAAAGGCGAAAAGCGAAGGGCGAGAGGCAAATGTCAAAATGCCTACGGCAAAAGGAAAAACGATTTTCAAAACATGAAATAAAAATGGAGAAATTTAAAATGCCTAAAGCAAAAGAAAAAACGATATTCAAAAGATAAAATACAAAAGTTGAAATTGAAAATGCGAAATGGAAAATTCGAAATTATAAATTTGTATTTCAAAATGCTAAAGGCGAATTGCGAAAGGCGAAAGACGAAAGGCGAAGGGCGAAAGTCGAAAGGCGAAAGGCGAAATGCAAAAGGCGAAAGGCGAAAGGTGAAAGGTGTAAGGCGAAAGGCGAAAGGCGAAAGGCGAAAGGCGAAAGGGGAAAGGCGAAAGGCGAAAGGCGAAAGGCGAAAGGCGAAAGGCGAAAGGGGAAAGGGGAAAGGCGAAAGGCGGAAGGTGAAAGGCGAAAGGCGAAGGCGAAAGGCGAAAGGCGAAAGGCGAAAGGCGAAAGGCGAAAGGCGAAAGGCGAAAGGCGAAAGGCGAAAGGCGAAAGGCGAAAGGCGAAAGGCGAAAGGCGAAAGGCGAAAGGCGAAAGCGAAATGCGAAAGGCGAAAGGCGAAAGGGGAAAGGCGAAAGGCGAAAGGCGAAAGGCGAAAGGCGAAAGGCGAAAGGCGAAAGGCGAAAGGGGAAAGGCGAAAGGCGAAAGGCGGAAGGTGAAAGGCGAAAGGCGAAGGCGAAAGGCGAAAGGCGAAAGGCGAAAGGCGAAAGGCGAAAGGCGAAAGGCGAAAGGCGAAAGGCGAAAGGCGAAAGGCGAAAGGCGAAAGGCGAAAGGCGAAAGGCGAAAGGCGAAAGGCGAAAGGCGAAAGGCGAAAGGCGAAAGGCGAAAGGCGAAAGCGAAATGCGAAAGGCGAAAGGCGAAAGGCGAAAAGCGAAAGGCGAAAAGCGAAAGGCGAAAGGCGAAAGGCGAAAGGCGAAAGGCGAAAGTCGAAAGGCTAAAGGCGAAGGGCGAAATGCGAAAGGCGAAAGGCGAAAGGCGAAAGGCGAAAGGTGAAAGGCGAAAGGCGAAAGGCGAAAGGCGAAAGGCGAAAGGCGAAAGGCGAAAAGCGGAAGGCGAAAGGCGAAAGGCGAAAGGCGAAAGGCGAAAGGCCGAAAGTTGAAAGGCGAAAGGCGACAAGTGAAAGGCGAAAGGCGAAAGGCGAAAGGCAAAAGGCGAAAGGCGAAAGGCGGAAGGCGAAAGGCGAAAGGCGAAAGGCGAAAAGCGAAGGGCGAGAGGCAAATGTCAAAATGCCTACGGCAAAAGGAAAAACGATTTTCAAAACATGAAATAAAAATGGAGAAATTTAAAATGCCTAAAGCAAAAGAAAAAACGATATTCAAAAGATAAAATACAAAAGTTGAAATTGAAAATGCGAAATGGAAAATTCGAAATTATAAATTCGTATTTCAAAAGGCTAAAGGCGAAATGCGAAAGGCGAAAGACGAAAGGCGAACGGCGAATGTCGAAAGGCGAAAGGCGAAAGGCGAATGGCGAAAGGAGATCGGCGAAAGGCGAAAGGCGAAAGGCGAAAAGCGGAAGGTGAAAGGCGAAAGGCGAAAGGCGGAAGGCGAAAGGCGAAAGGCGAAAGGCGAAAGGCGAAAGGCGAAAGGGGAAAGGCGAAAGGCGACAGGCGAAAGGCGAAAGGCGAAAGGCGAAAGGCGAAAGGCGAAAGGCGAAAGGCGAAAGGCGAAAGGCGAAAAGCGAAAGGCGAAAGCGAAAGGCGAAAGGCGAAGGCGAAAGGCGAAAGGCGAAAAGCGAAAAGCGAAAGGCGAAAGGCGAAGGCGAAAGGCGAAAGGCGAAAAGCGAAAGGCGAAAAGCGAAAGGCGAAAGGCGAAAGGCGAAATGCGAAAGGCGAAAGGCGAAAGGCGAAAGGCGAAAGGCGAAAGGCGAAAGGCGAAAGGCGAAAGGCGAAAGGCGAAAGGCGAAAGGCGAAAGGCGAAAGGCGAAAAGCGGAAGGCGAAAGGCGAAAGGCGAAAGGCGAAAGGCGAAAGGCGAAAGGCGAAAGGCGGAAGGCGAAAGGCGGAAGGCGAAAGGCGAAAGGCGAAGGGCGAGAGGTAAAAGTCAAAATGCCTAAGGCAAAAGGAAAAACGATTTTCAAAACATGAAATAAAAATGGAGAAATTTAAAATGCCTAAAGCAAAAGAAAAAACGATATTCAAAAGATAAAATACAAAAGTTTAAATTGAAAATGCGAAATGGAAAATTCGAAATTATAGATTCGTATTTCAAAAGGCTAATGGCGAAATACGAAAGGCGAAAGACGAAAGGCGAAGGGCTAAAGTCGAAATGCGAAAGGCGAATGGCGAAAGGCGAAAGGCGAAAGGCGAAAGGCGAAAGGCGGAAGGCTAAAGGCGAAAGGCGAAAGCGAAAGGCGAAAGGCGAAAAGCGAAAGGCGAAAGGCGAAAGGCGAAAGGCGAAAGGCGAAAGCGAAAGGCGAAAGGTGAAAGGCGAAAGGCGAAAGGTGAAAGGCGAAAGGCGAAAGGCGAAAGGCGAAAGGCGAAAGACGAAAGGCGAAAGGCGAAAGGCGAAAGGCGAAAGGCGAAAGGCGAAAGGCGGAAGGCGAAAGGCGAAAGGCGAAAGGCGAAAGGCGAAAGGCGAAGGGCGAAAGGCGAAAGGCGAAAGGCGAAAGGCGAAAGGCGAAAGGCGAAAGGCGAAAGGCGAAAGGCGAAAGGCGAAAGGCGAAAGGCGAAGGGCGAAAGGCGAAAGGCGAAAGGTGAAAGGCGAAATGCGAAAGGTGAAAGGCGAAGGGCGAAAGGCGAAAGGCGAAAGGCGAAAGGCGAAAGGCGAAAGGCGAAAGGCGAAAGGCGAAAGGCGAAAGGCGAAAGGCGAAAGGCGAAAGGCGAAAGGCGAAAGGCGAAAGGCGAAAGGCGAAAGGCGAAAGGCGAAAGGCGAAAGGCGAAAGGCGAAAGGCGAAAGGCGAAAGGCGAAAGGCGAAAGGCGAAAGGCGAAAGGCGAAAGGCGAAAGGTGAAAGGCGAAAGGCGGAAGGTGAAAGGCGAAAGGCGAAAGGCGATAGCCGAAAGTTGAAAGATAAAATACAAAAGTTTAAATTGAAAATGCGAAATGGAAAATTCGAAATTATAGATTCGTATTTCAAAAGGCTAAAGGTGAAAGGCGAAAGGCGAAAGGCGAAAGGCGAAAGGCGAAAGGCGAAAGTTGAAAGGCGAAAGGCGAAAGGCGAAAGGCGGAAGGTGAAAGGCGAAAGGCGAAAGGCGAAAGGCGAAAGGCGAAAGGCGAAAGGCGAAAGGCGAAAGGCGTAAGGCGACAGGCAAAAGGCGAGAGGCGAAAGGCGAAAGGCGAAAGGCGAAAGGCGAAAGGCGAAAGGCGAAAGGCGAAAGGCGGAAGGCGAAAGGCGGAAGGCGAAAGGTGAAAGGCGAAAGGCGAAAGGTGAAAGGCGAAAGGCGAAAGGTGAAAGCCGAAAGGTGAAAGGCGAAAGGCGAAAGGCGAAAGGCGAAAGGCGAAAGGCGAAAGGAGGAAGGCGAAAGGCGAAAGGCGAAGGGCGAGAGGCGAAAAGTGAAAAGCGAAAGGCGAAAGGCGGAAGGCGAAAGGCGAAAGGCGAAAGGCGAAAGGCGAAAGGCGAAAGGCGAAAGGCGAAAGGCGAAAGGCGAAAGGCGAAAGGCGAAAGCGAAAGGCGAAAGGCGAAAGGCGAAAGGCGAAAGGCGAATGGCGAAATGCGGAAGGTGAAAGGCGAAAGGCGAAAGGCGAAAGGCGACAGGCGAAAGGCGAAAGGCGAAAGGCGAAAGGCGCAAGGCGAAAGGCGAAAGGCGAAAAGCGAAAGGCGAAAGGCGAAAGGCGAAAGGCGAAATGCGAAAGGCGAAAGGCGAAAGGCGAAAGGCCAAAGGCGAAAGGCGAAAAGCGGAAGGCGAAAAGCTAAAGGCGAAAGGCGAAAGGCGAAAGGCGAAAGGCGAAAGGCGAAAGGCGAAAGGCGAGAGGCGAAAGGCGAAAGGCGGAAGGTGAAAGGCGAAAGGCGAAAGGCGGAAGGCGAAAGGCGAAAGGCGAAAGGCGAAAGGCGAAAGGCGAAAGGCGAAAGGCGGAAGGTGAAAGGCGAAAGGCGAAAGGCGAAAGGCGTAAGGCGAAAAGCGGAAGGCAAAAGGAAAAACGATTTTCAAAACATGAAATGAAAATGGAGAAATTTAAAATGCCTAAAGCAAAAGAAAAAACGATATTCAAAAGATAAAATACAAAAGTTGAAATTGAAAATGCGAAATGGAAAATTCGAAATTATAAATTTGTATTTCAAAATGCTAAAGGCGAATTGCGAAAGGCGAAAGACGAAAGGCGAAGGGCGAAAGTCGAAAGGCGAAAGGCGAAATGCAAAAGGCGAAAGGCGAAAGGCGAAAGGTGAAAGGCGAAAGGCGAATGGTGAAAGGCGAAAAGCGAAAGGCGAAAGGCGAAAGGCGAAAGGCGAAAGGGGAAAGGCGAAAGGCGAAAGGCGAAAGGCGAAAGGCGAAAGGCGGAAGGTGAAAGGCGAAAGGCGAAAGGCGGAAGGCGGAAGGCGAAAGGCGAAAGGCCAAAGGTGAAAGGCAAAAGTCAAAATGCCTACGGCAAAAGGAAAAACGATTTTCAAAACATGAAATGAAAATGGAGAAATTTAAAATGCCTAAAGCAAAAGAAAAAAACGATATTCAAAAGATAAAATACAAAAGTTGAAATTGAAAATGCGAAATGGAAAATTCGAAATTATAAATTGGTATTTCAAAATGCTAAAGGCGAATTGCGAAAGGCGAAAGACGAAAGGTGAAGGGCGAAAGTCGAAAGGCGAAATGCAAAAGGCGAAAGGCGAAAGGCGAAAGGTGAAAGGCGAAAGGCGAAAGGTGAAAGGCGAAAGGCGAAAGGTGAAAGGCGAAAGGCGAAAGGCGGAAGGCGAAAGGCGAAAGGCGAAAGGCGAAGGGCGAGAGGCGAAAGGTGAAAGGCGAAAGGCGAAAGGCGAAAGGCGAAAGGCGAAAGGCGAAAGGCGAAAGGCGAAAGGCGAAAGGCGAAAGGCGAAAGGCGAAAGGCGAAAGGCGAAAGGCGAAAGGCGAAAGGCGAAAGGCGAAAGGCGAAAGGAGAAAGGCGGAAGGTGAAAGGCGAAAGGCGAAAGGCGAAAGGCGAAAGGCGAAAGGCGAAAGGCGAAAGGCGAAAGGCGAAAGGCGAAAGGCGAAAGGCGAAACGCGAAAGGCGAAAGGCGAAAAGCGGAAGGCAAAAGGAAAAACGATTTTCAAAACATGAAATGAAAATGGAGAAATTTAAAATGCCTAAATCAAAAGAAAAAAACGATATTCAAAAGATAAAATACAAAAGTTGAAATTGAAAATGCGAAATGGAAAATTCGAAATTATAAATTTGTATTTCAAAATGCTAAAGGCGAATTGCGAAAGGCGAAAGACGAAAGGCGAAGGGCGAAAGTCGAAAGGCGAAAGGCGAAATGCAAAAGGCGAAAGGCGAAAGGTGAAAGGCGAAAGGCGAAAGGTGAAAGGCGAAAGGCGAAAGGCGAAAGGCGAAAGGCGAAAGGCGAAAGGCGAAAGGCGAAAGGCGAAAGGCGAAAGGCGAAAGGCGAAAGGCGAAAGGCGAAAGGCGAAAGGCGAAAGGCGAAAGGGGAAAGGGGAAAGGCGAAAGGCGAAAGGCGAAAGGCGAAAGGCGAGAGGCGAAAGGCGAAAGGCGAAGGGCGAAAGGCGAAATGCGAAAGGTGAAAGGCGAAATGCGAAAGGTGAAAGGCGAAGGGCGAAAGGCGAAAGGCGAAAGGCGAAAGGCGGAAGGCGAAAGGCGGAAGGCGAAAGGCGAAAGGCGAAGGGCGAGAGGCAAAAGTCAAAATGCCTAAGGCAAAAGGAAAAACGATTTTCAAAACATGAAATAAAAATGGAGAAATTTAAAATGCCTAAAGCAAAAGAAAAAACGATATTCAAAAGATAAAATACAAAAGTTTAAATTGAAAATGCGAAATGGAAAATTCGAAATTATAAATTTGTATTTCAAAATGCTAAAGGCTAATTGCGAAAGACGAAAGAAGAAAGGCGAAGGGCGAAAGTCGAAAGGCGAAAGGCGAAATGCAAAAGGCGAAAGGCGAAAGGTGAAAGGCGAAATGCGAAAGGTGAAAGGCGAAAGGCGAAAGGCGAAAGGCGAAAGGCGAAAGGCGAAAAGCGAAAGGCGAAAGCGAAAGGCGAAAGGCGAAGGCGAAAGGCGAAAGGCGAAAAGCGAAAAGCGAAAGGCGAAAGGCGAAGGCGAAAGGCGAAAGGCGAAAAGCGAAAGGCGAAAAGCGAAAGGCGAAAGGCGAAAGGCGAAATGCGAAAGGCGAAAGGCGGAAGGCGAAAGGCGAAAGGCGAAAGGCGAAAGGCGAAAGGCGAAAGGCGAAAGGCGAAAGGCGAAAGGCGAAAGGCGAAAAGCGGAAGGCGAAAGGCGAAAGGCGAAAGGCGAAAGGCGAAAGGCGAAAGGCGAAAGGCGAAAGGCGGAAGGCGAAAGGCGGAAGGCGAAAGGCGAAGGGCGAGAGGCAAAAGTCAAAATGCCTAAGGCAAAAGGAAAAACGATTTTCAAAACATGAAATAAAAATGGAGAAATTTAAAATGCCTAAAGCAAAAGAAAAAACGATATTCAAAAGATAAAATACAAAAGTTTAAATTGAAAATGCGAAATGGAAAATTCGAAATTATAGATTCGTATTTCAAAAGGCTAAAGGCGAAATACGAAAGGCGAAAGACGAAAGGCGAAGGGCTAAAGTCGAAATGCGAAAGGCGAATGGCGAAAGGCGAAAGGCGAAAGGCGAAAGGCGGAAGGCTAAAGGCGAAAGGCGAAAGCGAAAGGCGAAAGGCGAAAGGCGAAAGGCGAAAGGCGAAAGGCGAAAGGCGAAAGCGAAAGGCGAAAGGTGAAAGGCGAAAGGCGAAAGGTGAAAGGCGAAAGGCGAAAGGCGAAAGGCGAAAGGCGAAAGACGAAAGGCGAAAGGCGAAAGGCGAAAGGCGAAAGGCGAAAGGCGAAAGGCGGAAGGCGAAAGGCGAAAGGCGAAAGGCGAAAGGCGAAAGGCGAAAGGCGAAAGGCGAAAGGCGAAAGGCGAAAGGCGAAAGGCGAAAGGCGAAAGGCGAAGGGCGAAAGCGAAAGGCGAAAGGCGAAGGCGAAAGGCGAAAGGAAAAACGATTTTCAAAACATGAAATGAAATTGGAGAAATTTAAAATGCCTGAAGCAAAAGAAAAAACGATATTCAAAAGATAAAATACAAAAGTTGAAATTGAAAATGCGAAATGGAAAATTCGAAATTATAAATTTGTATTTCAAAATGCTAAAGGCTAATTGCGAAAGACGAAAGACGAAAGGCGAAGGGCGAAAGTCGAAAGGCGAAAGGCGAAATGCAAAAGGCGAAAGGCGAAAGGTGAAAGGCGAAATGCGAAAGGTGAAAGGCGAAAGGCGAAAGGCGAAAGGCGAAAGGCGAAAGGCGAAAAGCGAAAGGCGAAAGCGAAAGGCGAAAGGCGAAGGCGAAAGGCGAAAGGCGAAAAGCGAAAAGCGAAAGGCGAAAGGCGAAGGCGAAAGGCGAAAGGCGAAAAGCGAAAGGCGAAAAGCGAAAGGCGAAAGGCGAAAGGCGAAATGCGAAAGGCGAAAGGCGAAAGGCGAAAGGCGAAAGGCGAAAGGCGAAAGGCGAAAGGCGAAAGGCGAAAGGCGAAAGGCGAAAAGCGGAAGGCGAAAGGCGAAAGGCGAAAGGCGAAAGGCGAAAGGCGGAAGGCGAAAGGCGGAAGGCGAAAGGCGAAGGGCGAGAGGCAAAAGTCAAAATGCCTAAGGCAAAAGGAAAAACGATTTTCAAAACATGAAATAAAAATGGAGAAATTTAAAATGCCTAAAGCAAAAGAAAAAACGATATTCAAAAGATAAAATACAAAAGTTTAAATTGAAAATGCGAAATGGAAAATTCGAAATTATAGATTCGTATTTCAAAAGGCTAAAGGCGAAATACGAAAGGCGAAAGACGAAAGGCGAAGGGCTAAAGTCGAAATGCGAAAGGCGAATGGCGAAAGGCGAAAGGCGAAAGGCGAAAGGCGGAAGGCTAAAGGCGAAAGGCGAAAGCGAAAGGCGAAAGGCGAAAAGCGAAAGGCGAAAGGCGAAAGGCGAAAGGCGAAAGGCGAAAGGCGAAAGCGAAAGGCGAAAGGTGAAAGGCGAAAGGCGAAAGGTGAAAGGCGAAAGGCGAAAGGCGAAAGGCGAAAGGCGAAAGACGAAAGGCGAAAGGCGAAAGGCGAAAGGCGAAAGGCGAAAGGCGGAAGGCGAAAGGCGAAAGGCGAAAGGCGAAAGGCGAAAGGCGAAAGGCGAAAGGCGAAAGGCGAAAGGCGAAAGGCGAAAGGCGAAAGGCGAAAGGCGAAAGGCGAAAGGCGAAAGGCGAAAGGCGAAGGGCGAAAGGCGAAAGGCGAAAGGTGAAAGGCGAAATGCGAAAGGTGAAAGGCGAAGGGCGAAAGGCGAAAGGCGAAAGGCGAAAGGCGGAAGGCGAAAGGCGGAAGGCGAAAGGCGAAAGGCGAAGGGCGAGAGGCAAAAGTCAAAATGCCTAAGGCAAAAGGAAAAACGATTTTCAAAACATGAAATAAAAATGGAGAAATTTAAAATGCCTAAAGCAAAAGAAAAAACGATATTCAAAAGATAAAATACAAAAGTTTAAATTGAAAATGCGAAATGGAAAATTCGAAATTATAGATTCGTATTTCAAAAGGCTAAAGGCGAAATACGAAAGGCGAAAGACGAAAGGCGAAGGGCTAAAGTCGAAATGCGAAAGGCGAATGGCGAAAGGCGAAAGGCGAAAGGCGAAAGGCGAAAGGCGAAAGGCGGAAGGCTAAAGGCGAAAGGCGAAAGCGAAAGGCGAAAGGCGAAAAGCGAAAGGCGAAAGGCGAAAGGCGAAAGGCGAAAGGCGAAAGGCGAAAGCGAAAGGCGAAAGGTGAAAGGCGAAAGGCGAAAGGTGAAAGGCGAAAGGCGAAAGGCGAAAGGCGAAAGGCGAAAGACGAAAGGCGAAAGGCGAAAGGCGAAAGGCGAAAGGCGAAAGGCGAAAGGCGAAAGGCGAAAGGCGAAAGGCGAAAGGCGAAAGGCGAAGGGCGAAAGGCGAAAGTCGAAAGGTGAAAGGCGAAATGCGAAAGGTGAAAGGCGAAGGGCGAAAGGCGAAAGGCGAAAGGCGAAAGGCGAAAGGCGAAGGGCGAAAGGCGAAAGGCGAAAGGTGAAAGGCGAAATGCGAAAGGTGAAAGGCGAAGGGCGAAAGGCGAAAGGCGAAAGGCGAAAGGCGAAAGGCGAAAGGCGAAAGGCGAAAGGCGAAAGGCGAAAGGCGAAAGGCGAAAGGCGAAAGGCGAAAGGCGAAAGGCGAAAGGCGAAAGGCGAAAGGCGAAAGGCGAAAGGCGAAAGGCGAAAGGCGAAAAGCGAAAGGCGAAAGGCGAAAGGCGAAAGGCGAAAGGCGAAAGGCGAAAGGCGAAAGGCGAAAGGCGGAAGGCGAAAGGCGGAAGGCGAAAGGCGAAAGGCGAAGGGCGAGAGGCAAAAGTCAAAATGCCTAAGGCAAAAGGAAAAACGATTTTCAAAACATGAAATAAAAATGGAGAAATTTAAAATGCCTAAAGCAAAAGAAAAAACGATATTCAAAAGATAAAATACAAAAGTTTAAATTGAAAATGCGAAATGGAAAATTCGAAATTATAGATTCGTATTTCAAAAGGCTAAAGGCGAAATACGAAAGGCGAAAGACGAAAGGCGAAGGGCTAAAGTCGAAATGCGAAAGGCGAATGGCGAAAGGCGAAAGGCGAAAGGCGAAAGGCGAAAGGCGAAAGGCGAAAGGCGAAAGGCGAAAGGCGAAAGGCGAAGGGCGAAAGGCGAAAGGTGAAAGGCGAAATGCGAAAGGTGAAAGGCGAAGGGCGAAAGGCGAAAGGCGAAAGGCGAAAGGCGAAAGGCGAAAGGCGAAAGGCGAAAAGCGAAAAGCGAAAGGCGAAAGGCGAAGGCGAAAGGCGAAAGGCGAAAAGCGAAAGGCGAAAAGCGAAAGGCGAAAGGCGAAAGGCGAAATGCGAAAGGCGAAAGGCGAAAGGCGAAAGGCGAAAGGCGAAAGGCGAAAGGCGAAAGGCGAAAGGCGAAAGGCGAAAGGCGAAAGGCGAAAGGCGAAAGGCGAAAGGCGAAAAGCGGAAGGCGAAAGGCGAAAGGCGAAAGGCGAAAGGCGAAAGGCGGAAGGCGAAAGGCGGAAGGCGAAAGGCGAAAGGCGAAGGGCGAGAGGCAAAAGTCAAAATGCCTAAGGCAAAAGGAAAAACGATTTTCAAAACATGAAATAAAAATGGAGAAATTTAAAATGCCTAAAGCAAAAGAAAAAACGATATTCAAAAGATAAAATACAAAAGTTTAAATTGAAAATGCGAAATGGAAAATTCGAAATTATAGATTCGTATTTCAAAAGGCTAAAGGCGAAATACGAAAGGCGAAAGACGAAAGGCGAAGGGCTAAAGTCGAAATGCGAAAGGCGAATGGCGAAAGGCGAAAGGCGAAAGGCGAAAGGCGAAAGGCGAAAGGCGGAAGGCTAAAGGCGAAAGGCGAAAGCGAAAGGCGAAAGGCGAAAAGCGAAAGGCGAAAGGCGAAAGGCGAAAGGCGAAAGGCGAAAGCGAAAGGCGAAAGGTGAAAGGCGAAAGGCGAAAGGTGAAAGGCGAAAGGCGAAAGGCGAAAGGCGAAAGGCGAAAGACGAAAGGCGAAAGGCGAAAGGCGAAAGGCGAAAGGCGAAAGGCGAAAGGCGAAAGGCGGAAGGCGAAAGGCGAAAGGCGAAAGGCGAAAGGCGAAAGGCGAAGGGCGAAAGGCGAAAGGCGAAAGGCGAAAGGCGAAAGGCGAAAGGCGAAAGGCGAAAGGCGAAAGGCGAAAGGCGAAAGGCGAAGGGCGAAAGGCGAAAGGCGAAAGGTGAAAGGCGAAATGCGAAAGGTGAAAGGCGAAATGCGAAAGGTGAAAGGCGAAGGGCGAAAGGCGAAAGGCGAAAGGCGAAAGGCGAAAGGCGAAAGGCGAAAGGCGAAAGGCGAAAGGCGAAAGGCGAAAGGCGAAAGGCGAAAGGCGAAAGGCGAAAGGCGAAAGGCGAAAGGCGAAAGGCGAAAGGCGAAAGGCGAAAGGCGAAAGGCGAAAGGCGAAAGGTGAAAGGCGAAAGGCGGAAGGTGAAAGGCGAAAGGCGAAAGGCGATAGCCGAAAGTTGAAAGATTAAATACAAAAGTTTAAATTGAAAATGCGAAATGGAAAATTCGAAATTATAGATTCGTATTTCAAAAGGCTAAAGGTGAAAGGCGAAAGGCGAAAGGCGAAAGGCGAAAGACGAAAGGCGAAAGGCGAAAGGCGAAAGGCGAAAGGCGAAAGGCGAATGGCGAAAGGCGAAAGGCGAAAGGCGAAAGGCGAAAGGCGAAAGGTGAAAGGCGGAAGGCGAAAGGCGAAAGTCGAAAGGCGAAAGGCGAGGGGCGAGAGGCAAAAGTCAAAATGCCTAAGGCAAAAGGAAAATGATTTTCAAAACATGAAATAAAAATGGAGAAATTTGAAATGCCTAAAGCAAAAGAAAAAACGATATTCAAAAGATAAAATACAAAAGTTGAAATTGAAAATGCGAAATGGAAAATTCGAAATTATAAATTCGTATTTCAAAAGGCTAAAGGCGAAATGCGAAAGGCGAAAGACGAAAGGCGAAGGGCGAAAGTTGAAAGGCGAAAGGCGAAAGGCGAAAGGCGGAAGGTGAAAGGCGAAAGGCGAAAGGCGAAAGGCGAAAGGCGAAAGGCGAAAGGCGTAAGGCGACAGGCAAAAGGCGAGAGGCGAAAGGCGAAAGGCGAAAGGCGAAAGGCGAAAGGCGAAAGGCGAAAGGCGAAAGGCGAAAGGCGAAAGGCGAAAGGCGAAAGGCGAAAGGCGAAAGGCGAAAGGCGGAAGGCGAAAGGCGGAAGGCGAAAGGTGAAAGGCGAAAGGCGAAAGGTGAAAGGCGAAAGGCGAAAGGTGAAAGCCGAAAGGTGAAAGGCGAAAGGCGAAAGGCGAAAGGCGAAAGGCGAAAGGCGAAAGGCGAAAGGCGAAAGGAGGAAGGCGAAAGGCGAAAGGCGAAGGGCGAGAGGCGAAAAGTGAAAAGCGAAAGGCGAAAGGCGGAAGGCGAAAGGCGAAAGGCGAAAGGCGAAAGGCGAAAGGCGAAAGGCGAAAGGCGAAAGGCGAAAGGCGAAAGGCGAAAGGCGAAAGGCGAAAGGCGAAAGGCGAAAGGCGAAATCGAAAGGCGAAAGGCGAAAGGCGAAAGGCGAAAGGCGAATGGCGAAATGCGGAAGGTGAAAGGCGAAAGGCGAAAGGCGAAAGGCGAAAGGCGACAGGCGAAAGGCGAAAGGCGAAAGGCGAAAGGCGAAAGGCGCAAGGCGAAAGGCGCAAGGCGAAAGGCGAAAGGCGAAAAGCGAAAGGCGAAAGGCGAAAGGCGAAAGGCGAAATGCGAAAGGCGAAAGGCGAAAGGCGAAAGGCCAAAGGCGAAAGGCGAAAAGCGGAAGGCGAAAAGCTAAAGGCGAAAGGCGAAAGGCGAAAGGCGAAAGGCGAAAGGCGAAAGGCGAAAGGCGAAAGGCGAAAGGCGAAAGGCGAAAGGCGAGAGGCGAAAGGCGAAAGGCGGAAGGTGAAAGGCGAAAGGCGAAAGGCGGAAGGCGAAAGGCGAAAGGCGAAAGGCGAAAGGCGAAAGGCGAAAGGCGAAAGGCGGAAGGAGAAAGGTGAAAGGCGAAAGGCGAAAGGCGAAAGGCGTAAGGCGAAAAGCGGAAGGCAAAAGGAAAAACGATTTTCAAAACATGAAATGAAAATGGAGAAATTTAAAATGCCTAAAGCAAAAGAAAAAACGATATTCAAAAGATAAAATACAAAAGTTGAAATTGAAAATGCGAAATGGAAAATTCGAAATTATAAATTTGTATTTCAAAATGCTAAAGGCGAATTGCGAAAGGCGAAAGACGAAAGGCGAAGGGCGAAAGTCGAAAGGCGAAAGGCGAAATGCAAAAGGCGAAAGACGAAAGGCGAAAGGTGAAAGGCGAAAGGCGAAAGGTGAAAGGCGAAAAGCGAAAGGCGAAAGGCGAAAGGCGAAAGGCGAAAGGCGAAAGGGGAAAGGCGAAAGGCGAAAGGCGAAAGGCGAAAGGCGAAAGGCGAAAGGCGGAAGGTGAAAGGCGAAAGGCGAAAGGCGGAAGGCGGAAGGCGAAAGGCGAAAGGCGAAAGGCCAAAGGTGAAAGGCAAAAGTCAAAATGCCTACGGCAAAAGGAAAAACGATTTTCAAAACATGAAATGAAAATGGAGAAATTTAAAATGCCTAAAGCAAAAGAAAAAAACGATATTCAAAAGATAAAATACAAAAGTTGAAATTGAAAATGCGAAATGGAAAATTCGAAATTATAAATTGGTATTTCAAAATGCTAAAGGCGAATTGCGAAAGGCGAAAGACGAAAGGTGAAGGGCGAAAGTCGAAAGGCGAAATGCAAAAGGCGAAAGGCGAAAGGCGAAAGGTGAAAGGCGAAAGGCGAAAGGTGAAAGGCGAAAGGCGAAAGGTGAAAGGCGAAAGGCGAAAGGCGGAAGGCGAAAGGCGAAAGGCGAAAGGCGAAGGGCGAGAGGCGAAAGGTGAAAGGCGAAAGGCGAAAGGCGAAAGGCGAAAGGCGAAAGGCGAAAGGCGAAAGGCGAAAGGCGAAAGGCGAAAGGCGAAAGGCGAAAGGCGAAAGGCGAAAGGCGAAAGGCGAAAGGCGAAAGGCGAAAGGCGAAAGGCGAAAGGCGAAAGGCGAAAGGAGAAAGGCGGAAGGTGAAAGGCGAAAGGCGAAAGGCGAAAGGCGAAAGGCGAAAGGCGAAAGGCGAAAGGCGAAAGGCGAAAGGCGAAAGGCGAAAGGCGAAAAGCGAAAGGCGGAAGGCAAAAGGAAAAACGATTTTCAAAACATGAAATGAAAATGGAGAAATTTAAAATGCCTAAATCAAAAGAAAAAAACGATATTCAAAAGATAAAATACAAAAGTTGAAATTGAAAATGCGAAATGGAAAATTCGAAATTATAAATTTGTATTTCAAAATGCTAAAGGCGAATTGCGAAAGGCGAAAGACGAAAGGCGAAGGGCGAAAGTCGAAAGGCGAAAGGCGAAATGCAAAAGGCGAAAGGCGAAAGGTGAAAGGCGAAAGGCGAAAGGTGAAAGGCGAAAGGCGAAAGGCGAAAGGCGAAAGGCGAAAGGCGAAAGGCGAAAGGCGAAAGGCGAAAGGCGAAAGGCGAAAGGCGAAAGGGGAAAGGGGAAAGGCGAAAGGCGAAAGGCGAAAGGCGAAAGGCGAGAGGCGAAAGGCGAAAGGCGAAAGGCGAAAGGCGAAAGGCGAAAGGCGAAAGGCGAAAGGCGAAAGGCGAAAGGCGAAAGGCGAAAGGCGAAAGGCGAAAGGCGAAAGGCGAAAGGCGAAAGGCGAAAGGCGAAAGGCGAAAGGCGAAAGGTGAAAGGCGAAAGGCGAAAGGCGAAAGGCGAAAGGGGAAAGGGGAAAGGCGAAAGGCGAAAGGCGAAAGGCGAAAGGCGAGAGGCGAAAGGCGAAAGGCGAAAGGCGAAAGGCGAAAGGCGAAAGGCGAAAGGCGAAAGGCGAAAGGCGAAAGGCGAAAGGCGAAAGGCGAAAGGCGAAAGGCGAACGGCGAAAGGCGAAAGGCGAAAGCGAAAGGGGAAAGGCGAAAGGCGAAAGGAAAAACGATTTTCAAAACATGAAATGAAATTGGAGAAATTTAAAATGCCTGAAGCAAAAGAAAAAACGATATTCAAAAGATAAAATACAAAAGTTGAAATTGAAAATGCGAAATGGAAAATTCGAAATTATAAATTTGTATTTCAAAATGCTAAAGGCTAATTGCGAAAGACGAAAGACGAAAGGCGAAGGGCGAAAGTCGAAAGGCGAAAGGCGAAATGCAAAAGGCGAAAGGCGAAAGGCGAAATGCGAAAGGTGAAAGGCGAAAGGCGAAAGGCGAAAGGCGAAAGGCGAAAGGCGAAAGGCGAAAGTCGAAAGGCGAAAGGCGAAATGCAAAAGGCGAAAGGCGAAAGGTGAAAGGCGAAAGGCGAAAGGTGAATGGCGAAAGGCGAAAGGCGAAATGCGAAAGGCGAAAGGCGTAAGGCGAAACGCGAAAGGCGAAAGGCGAAAGGCGAAAGACGAAAGGCGAAAGGCGAAAGGCGAAAGGCGAAAGGCGAAAGGCGAAAGGCGAAAGTCGAAAGTCGAAAGGCGAAAGGCGAAAGTCGAAAGGCGAAAGGCGAAAGGCGAAAGGCGAAAGGCGAAAGGCGAAAGGCGAAAGGCGAAAGGCGAAAGGCGAAAGGCGAAAGGCGAAAGGCGAAAGGGGAAAGGCGAAGGCGAAAGGCGAAAGGCGGAAGGCGAAAAGGGAAGGCGAAAGGCGAAAGGCGAAAGCGGAAGGTGAAAGGCGTAAGGCGAAAGGCGAAAGGCGAAAGGCGAAAGGCGAAAGACGAAAGGCGAAAGGAGAAAGGCGTAAGGCGAAAGGCGAAAGGCGAAAGGCGAAAGGCGAAAGGCGAAAGGCGAAAGGCGAAAGGCGAAAGGCGAAAGGCGAAAGGCGAAAGGCAAAAGGCGAAAGGCGAAAGGCGAAAGGCGAAAGGCGAAAGGCGAAAGGCGAAAGGCGGAAGGTGAAAGGCGTAAGGCAAAAGGCGAAAGGCGAAAGGCGAAAGTCGAAAGGCGAAAGGCGAAAGGCGAAAGGCGAAAGGCGAAAGGCGAAAGGCAAAAGGCGAAAGGCGAAAGGCGAAAGGCGAAAGGCGTAAGGCGAAAGGTGAAAGGCGAAAGGCGAAAGGCGAAAGGCGAAAGGCGGAAGGCAAAAGGAAAAACGATTTTCAAAACATGAAATGAAAATGTAAAAATTTAAAATGCCTGAAGCAAAAGAAAAAACGATATTCAAAAGATAAAATACAAAAGTTGAAATTGAAAATGCGAAATGGAAAATTCGAAATTATAGATTTGTATTTCAAAATGCTAAAGGCGAATTGCGAAAGGCGAAAGACGACAGGAGAAGGGCGAAAGTCGAAAGGCGAAAGTCGAAATGCAAAAGGCGAAAGGCGAAAGGTGAAAGGCGAAAGGCGAAAGGTGAAAGGCGAAAGGCGAAAGGTGAAAGGCGAAAGGCGAAAGGCGAAAGGCGAAAGGCGAAATGCGAAAGGCGAAAGGCGTAAGGCGAAACGCGAAAGGCGAAAGGCGAAAGGCAAAAGGCGAAAGACGAAAGGCGAAAGGCGAAAGGCGAAAGGCGAAAGGCGAAAGGCGAAAGGCGTAAGGCGAAAGGTGAAAGGCGAAAGGCGAAAGGCGAAAGGCGAAAGGCGAAAGGCGAAAGGCGGAAGGCAAAAGGAAAAACGTTTTTCAAAACATGAAATGAAAATGTAAAAATTTAAAATGCCTGAAGCAAAAGAAAAAACGATATTCAAAAGATAAAATACATAAGTTGAAATTGAAAATGCGAAATGGAAAATTCGAAATTATAGATTTGTATTTCAAAATGCTAAAGGCGAATTGCGAAAGGCGAAAGACGACAGGCGAAGGGCGAAAGTCGAAAGGCGAAAGTCGAAATGCAAAAGGCGAAAGGCGAAAGGCGAAAGGTGAAAGGCGAAAGGCGAAAGGTGAAAGGCGAAAGGCGAAAGGTGAAAGGCGAAAGGCGAAAGGCGAAATGCGAAAGGCTAAAGGCGTAAGGCGAAACGCGAAAGGCGAAAGGCGAAAGGCGAAAGGCGAAAGACGAAAGGCGAAAGGCGAAAGGCGAAAGGCGAAAGGCGAAAGGCGAAAGGCGAAAGGCGAAAGGCGAAAGGCGAAAGGCGAAAGGCGAAAGGCGAAAGACGAAAGGCGAAAGGCGAAAGGCGAAAGGCGAAAGGCGAAAGGCGAAAGGCGAAAGGCGAAAGGCGTAAGGCGAAAGGTGAAAGGCGAAAGGCGAAAGGCGAAAGGCGAAAGGCGAAAGGCGAAAGGCGGAAGGCAAAAGGAAAAACGATTTTCAAAACATGAAATGAAAATGTAAAAATTTAAAATGCCTGAAGCAAAAGAAAAAACGATATTCAAAAGATAAAATACAAAAGTTGAAATTGAAAATGCGAAATGGAAAATTCGAAATTATAGATTTGTATTTCAAAATGCTAAAGGCGAATTGCGAAAGGCGAAAGACGACAGGCGAAGGGCGAAAGTCGTAAGGCGAAAGTCGAAATGCAAAAGGCGAAAGGCGAAAGGCGAAAGGTGAAAGGCGAAAGGCGAAAGGTGAAAGGCGAAAGGCGAAAGGTGAAAGGCGAAAGGCGAAAGGCGAAAGGCGAATTGCGAAAGGCGAAAGGCGTAAGGCGAAACGCGAAAGGCGAAAGACGAAAGGCGAAAGGCGAAAGGCGAAAGGGGAAAGGCGAAAGGCGAAAGGCGAAAGGCGAAAGGCGAAAGGCGAAAGGCGAAAGGCGAAAGGCGAAAGGCGAAAGGCGAAAGGCGAAAGGTGAAAGGCGAAAGGCGAAAGGCGAAAGGCGAAATGCGAAAGGCGAAAGGCGTAAGGCGAAACGCGAAAGGCGAAAGGCGAAAGGCGAAAGGCGAAAGACGAAAGGCGAAAGGCGAAAGGCGAGAGGGGAAAGGCGAAAGGCGAAAGGTGAAAGGCGAAAGGCGAAAGGCGAAAGGCGAAATGCGAAAGGCGAAAGGCGTAAGGCGAAACGCGAAAGGCGAAAGGCGAAAGGCGAAAGGCGAAAGACGAAAGGCGAAAGGCGAAAGGCGAAAGGCGAAAGGCGACAGGGGAAAGGCGAAAGGCGAAAGGCGAAAGGCGAAAGGCGAAAGGCGAAAGGCGAAAGGCGAAAGGCGAAAGGCGAAAGGCGAAAGGCGAAAGGCGAAAGGCGAAAGGCGAAAGGCGAAAGGCGAAAGGCGAAAGGCGAAAGGCGAAAGCCGAAAGGGGAAAGGCGAAAGGCGAAAGGCGAAAGGCGGAAGGTGAAAGGCGTAAGGCGAAAGGCGAAAGGCGAAAGGCGAAAGACGAAAGGCGAAAGGAGAAAGGCGTAAGGCGAAAGGCGAAAGGCGAAAGTCGAAAGGCGAAAGGCGAAAGGCGAAAGGCGAAAGGCGAAAGGCGAAAGGCGAAAGGCGAAAGGCGAAAGGCGAAAGGCGTAAGGCGAAAGGTGAAAGGCGAAAAGCGAAAGGCGAAAGGCGAAAGGCGAAAGGTGGAAGGCAAAAGGAAAAACGATTTTCAAAACATGAAATGAAAATGTAAAAATTTAAAATGCCTGAAGCAAAAGAAAAAACGATATTCAAAAGTTAAAATACAAAAGTTGAAATTGAAAATGCGAAATGGAAAATTCGAAATTATAGATTTGTATTTCAAAATGCTAAAGGCGAATTGCGAAAGGCGAAAGACGACACGCGAAGGGCGAAAGTCGAAAGGCGAAAGTCGAAATGCAAAAGGCGAAAGGCGAAAGGCGAAAGGCGAAAAGTGAAAGGCGAAAGGCGAAAGGTGAAAGGCGAAAGGCGAAAGGTGAAAGGCGAAAGGCGAAAGGCGAAAGGCGAAATGCGAAAGGCGAAAGGCGTAAGGCGAAACGCGAAAGGCGAAAGGCGAAAGGCGAAAGACGAAAGGCGAAAGGCGAAAGGCGAAAGGGGAAAGGCGAAAGGCGAAAGGTGAAAGGCGAAAGGCGAAAGGCGAAAGGCGAAATGCGAAAGGCGAAAGGCGTAAGGCGAAACGCGAAAGGCGAAAGGCGAAAGGCGAAAGGCGAAAGACGAAAGACGAAAGGCGAAAGGCGAAAGGGGAAAGGCGAAAGGCGAAAGGCGAAAGGCGAAAGGCGAAAGGCGAAAGGCGAAAGGCGAAAGGCGAAAGGCGAAAGGCGAAAGGCGAAAGGCGAAAGGCGAAAGACGAAAGGGGAAAGGCGAAAGGCGAAAGGCGAAAGGCGGAAGGTGAAAGGCGTAAGGCAAAAGGCGAAATTCGAAAGACGAAAGGCGAAAGGAGAAAGGCGTAAGGCGAAAGGCGAAAGGCGAAAGGCGAAAGGCGAAAGGCGAAAGGCGAAAGGCGAAAGGCGAAAGGCGAAAGGCGAAAGGCAAAAGGCGAAAGGCGAAAGGCGAAAGGCGAAAGGCGAAAGGCGAAAGGCGGAAGGTGAAAGGCGTAAGGCGAAAGGCGAAAGGCGAAAGTCGAAAGGCGAAAGGCGAAAGGCGAAAGGCGAAAGGCGAAAGGCGAAAGGCGAAAGGCGAAAGGCGAAAGGCGAAAGGCGTAAGGCGAAAGGTGAAAGGCGAAAGGCGAAAGGCGAAAGGCGAAAGGCGAAAGGCGAAAGGCGAAAGGCGAAAGGCGAAAGGCGGAAGGCAAAAGGAAAATCGATTTTCAAAACATGAAATGAAAATGTAAAAATTTAAAATGCCTGAAGCAAAAGAAAAAACGATATTCAAAAGATAAAATACAAAAGTTGAAATTGAAAATGCGAAATGGGAAATTCGAAATTATAGATTTGTATTTCAAAATGCTAAAGGCGAATTGCGAAAGGCGAAAGACGACAGGCGAAGGGCGAAAGTCGAAAGGCGAAAGTCGAAATGCAAAAGGCGAAAGGCGAAAGGCGAAAGGCGAAAGGTGAAAGGCGAAAGGCGAAAGGTGAAAGGCGAAAGGCGAAAGGTGAAAGGCGAAAGGCGAAAGGCGAAAGGCGAATTGCGAAAGGCGAAAGGCGTAAGGCGAAACGCGAAAGGCGAAAGGCGAAAGGCGAAAGGCGAAAGACGAAAGGCGAAAGGCGAAAGGCGAAAGGCGAAAGGCGAAAGGCGAAAGGCGAAAGGCGAAAGGCGAAAGGCGAAAGGCGAAAGGCGAAAGGCGTAAGGCGAAAGGTGAAAGGCGAAAGGCGAAAGGCGAAAGGCGAAAGGCGAAAGGCGAAAGGCGGAAGGCAAAAGGAAAAACGATTTTCAAAACATGAAATGAAAATGTAAAAATTTAAAATGCCTGAAGCAAAAGAAAAAACGATATTCAAAAGATAAAATACAAAAGTTGAAATTGAAAATGCGAAATGGAAAATTCGAAATTATAGATTTGTATTTCAAAATGCTAAAGGCGAATTGCGAAAGGCGAAAGACGACAGGCGAAGGGCGAAAGTCGAAAGGCGAAAGTCGAAATGCAAAAGGCGAAAGGCGAAATGCGAAAGGCGAAAGGTGAAAGGCGAAAGGCGAAAGGTGAAAGGCGAAAGGCGAAAGGTGAAAGGCGAAAGGCGAAAGGCGAATTGCGAAAGGCGAAATGCGTAAGGCGAAACGCGAAAGGCGAAAGGCGAAAGGCGAAAGGCGAAAGACGAAAGGCGAAAGGCGAAAGGCGAAAGGGGAAAGGCGAAAGGCGAAAAGCGAAAGGCGAAAGGCTAAAGGCGAAAGGCGAAAGGCGAAAGGCGAAAGGCGAAAGGCGAAAGGCGAAAGGCGAAAGGCGAAAGGCGAAAGGCGAAAGGCGAAAGGCGAAAGGCGAAAGGCGAAAGGAGAAAGGCGAAAGGCGAAAGGCGAAAGGCGAAAGGCGAAAGGCGAAAGGCGAAAGGCGAAAGGCGAAAGGCGAAAGGCGGAAGGCAAAAGGAAAAACGATTTTCAAATCATGAAATGAAAATGTAAAAATTTAAAATGCCTGAAGCAAAAGAAAAAACGATATTCAAAAGATAAAATACAAAAGTTGAAATTGAAAATGCGAAATGGAAAATTCGAAATTATAGATTTGTATTTCAAAATGCTAAAGGCGAATTGCGAAAGGCGAAAGACGACAGGCGAAGGGCGAAAGTCGAAAGGCGAAAGTCGAAATGCAAAAGGCGAAAGGCGAAAGGTGAAAGGCGAAAGGCGAAAGGTGAAAGGCGAAAGGCGAAAGGTGAAAGGCGAAAGGCGAAAGGCGAAAGGCGAAATGCGAAAGGCGAAAGGCGTAAGGCGAAACGCGAAAGGCGAAAGGCGAAAGACGAAAGGCGAAAGGCGAAAGGCGAAAGGCGAAAGGCGAAAGGCGTAAGGCGAAAGGTGAAAGGCGAAAGGCGAAAGGCGAAAGGCGAAAGGCGAAAGGCGAAAGGCGGAAGGCAAAAGGAAAAACGATTTTCAAAACATGAAATGAAAATGTAAAAATTTAAAATGCCTGAAGCAAAAGAAAAAACGATATTCAAAAGATAAAATACAAAAGTTGAAATTGAAAATGCGAAATGGAAAATTCGAAATTATAGATTTGTATTTCAAAATGCTAAAGGCGAATTGCGAAAGGCGAAAGACGACAGGCGAAGGGCGAAAGTCGAAAGGCGAAAGTCGAAATGCAAAAGGCGAAAGGCGAAAGGCGAAAGGTGAAAGGCGAAAGGCGAAAGGTGAAAGGCGAAAGGCGAAAGGTGAAAGGCGAAAGGCGAAAGGCGAAAGGCGAAATGCGAAAGGCTAAAGGCGTAAGGCGAAACGCGAAAGGCGAAAGGCGAAAGGCGAAAGGCGAAAGACGAAAGGCGAAAGGCGAAAGGCGAAAGGCGAAAGGCGAAAGGCGAAAGGCGAAAGGCGAAAGGCGAAAGGCGAAAGGCGAAAGGCGAAAGGCGAAAGGCGAAAGGCGAAAGGCGAAAGGCGAAAGGCGAAAGGCGAAAGGCGAAAGGCGAAAGGCGAAAGGCGAAAGGCGAAAGGCGAAAGGCGAAAGGCGAAAGGCGAATGGCGAAAGGCGAAAGGCGAAAGGCGTAAGGCGAAAGGTGAAAGGCGAAAGGCGAAAGGCGAAAGGCGAAAGGCGGAAGGCAAAAGGAAAAACGATTTTCAAAACATGAAATGAAAATGTAAAAATTTAAAATGCCTGAAGCAAAAGAAAAAACGATATTCAAAAGATAAAATACAAAAGTTGAAATTGAAAATGCGAAATGGAAAATTCGAAATTATAGATTTGTATTTCAAAATGCTAAAGGCGAATTGCGAAAGGCGAAAGACGACAGGCGAAGGGCGAAAGTCGAAAGGCGAAAGCCGAAATGCAAAAGGCGAAAGGCGAAAGGCGAAAGGCGAAAGGCGAAAGACGAAAGGCGAAAGGCGAAAGGCGAAAGGGGAAAGGCGAAAGGCGAAAGGCGAAAGGCGAAAGGCGAAAGGCGAAAGGCGAAAGGCGAAAGGCGAAAGGCGAAAGGCGAAAGGCGAAAGGTGAAAGGCGAAAGGCGAAAGGCGAAAGGCGAAATGCGAAAGGCGAAAGGCGTAAGGCCAAACGCGAAAGGCGAAAGGCGAAAGGCGAAAGGCGAAAGACGAAAGGCGAAAGGCGAAAGGCGAAAGGGGAAAGGCGAAAGGCGAAAGGTGAAAGGCGAAAGGCGAAAGGCGAAAGGCGAAATGCGAAAGGCGAAAGGCGTAAGGCGAAACGCGAAAGGCGAAAGGCGAAAGGCGAAAGGCGAAAGGCGAAAGACGAAAGGCGAAAGGCGAAAGGCGAAAGGGGAAAGACGAAAGGCGAAAGGCGACAGGGGAAAGGCGAAAGGAGAAAGGCGAAAGGCGAAAGGCGAAAGGCGAAAGGCGAAAGGCGAAAGGCGAAAGGCGAAAGGCGAAAGGCGAAAGGCGAAAGGCGAAAGGGGAAAGGCGAAAGGCGAAAGGCGAAAGGCGGAAGGTGAAAGGCGTAAGGCGAAAGGCGAAAGGCGAAAGGCGAAAGACGAAAGGCGAAAGGAGAAAGGCGTAAGGCGAAAGGCGAAAGGCGAAAGTCGAAAGGCGAAAGGCGAAAGGCGAAAGGCGAAAGGCGAAAGGCGAAAGGCGAAAGGCGAAAGGCGTAAGGCGAAAGGTGAAAGGCGAAAAGCGAAAGGCGAAAGGCGAAAGGCGAAAGGCGGAAGGCAAAAGGAAAAACGATTTTCAAAACATGAAATGAAAATGTAAAAATTTAAAATGCCTGAAGCAAAAGAAAAAACGGTATTCAAAAGTTAAAATACAAAAGTTGAAATTGAAAATGCGAAATGGAAAATTCGAAATTATAGATTTGTATTTCAAAATGCTAAAGGCGAATTGCGAAAGGCGAAAGACGACAGGCGAAGGGCGAAAGTCGAAAGGCGAAAGTCGAAATGCAAAAGGCGAAAGGCGAAAGGCGAAAGGCGAAAGGCGAAAGGTGAAAGGCGAAAGGCGAAAGGTGAAAGGCGAAAGGCGAAAGGTGAAAGGCGAAAGGCGAAAGGCGAAAGGCGAAATGCGAAAGGCGGAAGGCGAAAGGTGAAAGGGGAAAGGCGAAAGGCGAAAGGCGAAAGGCGAAAGGCGAAAGGCGAAAGGCGAAAGGCGAAAGGCGAAAGGCGAAAGGCGAAAGGCGAAAGGCGAAAGGCGAAAGGCGAAAGGCGAAAGGCGAAAGGCGAAAGGCGAAAGGCGAAAGGCGAAAGGGGAAAGGCGAAACGCGAAAGGCGAAAGGCGTAAGGCGAAACGCGAAAGGCGAAAGACGACAGGCGAAGGGCGAAAGTCGAAAGGCGAAAGTCGAAATGCAAAAGGCGAAAGGCGAAAGGCGAAAGGCGAAAGGTGAAAGGCGAAAGGCGAAAGGTGAAAGGCGAAAGGGGAAAGGCGAAAGGCGAAAGGCGAAAGGCGAAATGCGAAAGGCGAAATGCGAAAGGCGAAAGGCGAAAGGCGAAAGGCGAAAGGGGAAAGGCGAAACGCGAAAGGCGAAAGGCGAAAGGCGAAAGGCGAAAGGCGAAAGGCGAAAGGCGAAAGGCGAAAGGCGAAAGGCGAAAGGCGAAAGGCGAAAGGCGAAAGGCGAAAGGCGAAAGGCGAAAGGGGAAAGGCGAAACGCGAAAGGCGAAAGGCGTAAGGCGAAACGCGAAAGGCGAAAGACGACAGGCGAAGGGCGAAAGTCGAAAGGCGAAAGTCGAAATGCAAAAGGCGAAAGGCGAAAGGCGAAAGGCGAAAGGTGAAAGGCGAAAGGCGAAAGGTGAAAGGCGAAAGGGGAAAGGCGAAAGGCGAAAGGCGAAAGGCGAAATGCGAAAGGCGAAATGCGAAAGGCGAAAGGCGTAAGGCGAAACGCGAAAGGCGAAAGGCGAAAGGCGAAAGGCGAAAGGCGAAAGGCGAAAGGCAAAATGCTAAAGGCGAATTGCGAAAGGCGAAAGGCGAAAGGCGAAAGGCGAAAGGCGAAAGGCGAAAGGGGAAAGGCGAAAGGCGAAAGGTGAAAGGCGAAAGGCGAAAGGCGAAAGGCGAAATGCGAAAGGCGAAAGGCGTAAGGCGAAACGCGAAAGGCGAAAGGTGAAAGGCGAAAGGCGAAAGGTGAAAGGCGAAAGGCGAAAGGCGAAATGCGAAAGGCGAAAGGCGTAAGGCGTAAGGCGAAACGCGAAAGGCGAAAGGCGAAAGGCGAAAGACGAAGGGCGAAAGGCGAAAGGCGAAAGGCGAAAGGCGAAACGCGAAAGGCGAAAGGCGAAAGGCGAAAGGCGAAAGGCGAAAGGCGAAAGGCGAAAGGCGAAAGGCGAAAGGCGAAAGGCGAAAGGCGTAAGGCGAAAGGTGAAAGGCGAAAGGCGAAAGGCGAAAGGCGAAAGGCGAAAGGCGGAAGGCGGAAGGCAAAAGGAAAAACGATTTTCAAAACATGAAATGAAAATGTAAAAATTTAAAATGCCTGAAGCAAAAGAAAAAACGATATTCAAAAGATAAAATACAAAAGTTGAAATTGAAAATGCGAAATGGAAAATTCGAAATTATAGATTTGTATTTCAAAATGCTAAAGGCGAATTGCGAAAGGCGAAAGACGACAGGCGAAGGGCGAAAGTCGAAAGGCGAAAGTCGAAATGCAAAAGGCGAAAGGCGAAAGGCGAAAGGCGAAAGGTGAAAGGCGAAAGGCGAAAGGTGAAAGGCGAAAGGCGAAAGGTGAAAGGCGAAAGGCGAAAGGCGAAATGCGAAAGGCGAAAGGCGTAAGGCGAAACGCGAAAGGCGAAAGGCGAAAGGCGAAAGGCGAAAGGCGAAAGGCGGAAGGCGGAAGGCGGAAGGCAAAAGGCGAAAGGCGAAAGGCGAAAGGCGGAAGGCAAAAGGAAAAACGATTTTCAAAACATGAAATGAAAATGTAAAAATTTAAAATGCCTGAATCAAAAGAAAAAACGATATTCAAAAGATAAAATACAAAAGTTGAAATTGAAAATGCGAAATGGGAAATTCGAAATTATAGATTTGTATTTCAAAATGCTAAAGGCGAATTGCGAAAGGCGAAAGACGACAGGCGAAGGGCGAAAGTCGAAAGGCGAAAGTCGAAATGCAAAAGGCGAAAGGCGAAAGGCGAAAGGTGAAAGGCGAAAGGCGAAAGGTGAAAGGCGAAAGGCGAAAGGTGAAAGGCGAAAGGCGAAAGGTGAAAGGCGAAAGGCGAAAGGCGAAAGGCGAAAGGCGAAAGGCGAAAGGCGAAAGGCGAAAGGCGAAAGGAGAAAGGCGAAAGGCGAAAGGCGAAAGGCGAAAGGCGAAAGGCGAAAGGCGAAAGGCGAAAGGCGAAAGGCGAAAGGCGAAAGGGGAAAGGCGAAAGGCGAAAGGCGAAAGGCGGAAGGTGAAAGGCGTAAGGCGAAAGGCGAAAGGCGAAAGGCGAAAGACGAAAGGCGAAAGGAGAAAGGCGTAAGGCGAAAGGCGAAAGGCGAAAGGCGAAAGGCGAAAGGCGAAAGGCGAAAGGCGAAAGGCGAAAGGCGAAAGGCGAAAGGCGAAAGGCGAAAGGCGAAAGGCGAAAGGCGAAAGGCGAAAGGCGAAAGGCGAAAGGCAAAAGGCGAAAGGCGAAAGGCGAAAGGCGAAAGGCGAAAGGCGAAAGGCGAAAGGCGAAAGGCGGAAGGTGAAAGGCGTAAGGCGAAAGGCGAAAGGCGAAAGTCGAAAGGCGAAAGGCGAAAGGCGAAAGGCGAAAGGCGAAAGGCGAAAGGCGAAAGGCGAAAGGCGAAAGGCGTAAGGCGAAAGGTGAAAGGCGAAAGGCGAAAGGCGAAAGGCGAAAGGCGGAAGGCAAAAGGAAAAACGATTTTCAAAACATGAAATGAAAATGTAAAAATTTAAAATGCCTGAAGCAAAAGAAAAAACGATATTCAAAAGATAAAATACAAAAGTTGAAATTGAAAATGCGAAATGGGAAATTCGAAATTATAGATTTGTATTTCAAAATGCTAAAGGCGAATTGCGAAAGGCGAAAGACGACAGGCGAAGGGCGAAAGTCGAAAGGCGAAAGTCGAAATGCAAAAGGCGAAAGGCGAAAGGCGAAAGGTGAAAGGCGAAAGGCGAAAGGTGAAAGGCGAAAGGCGAAAGGTGAAAGCCGAAAGGCGAAAGGTGAAAGGCGAAAGGCGAAAGGCGAAATGCGAAAGGCGAAAGGCGTAAGGCGTAAGGCGAAACGCGAAAGGCGAAAGGCGAAAGACGAAAGGCGAAAGGCGAAAGGCGAAAGGCGAAAGGCGAAAGGCGAAAGGCGAAAGGCGAAAGGCGAAAGGCGAAAGGCGAAAGGCGAAAGGCGAAAGGCGAAAGGCGAAAGGCGAAAGGCGTAAGGCGAAAGGCGAAAGGCGAAAGGCGGAAGGCAAAAGGAAAAACGATTTTCAAAACATGAAATGAAAATGTAAAAATTTAAAATGCCTGAAGCAAAAGAAAAAACGATATTCAAAAGATAAAATACAAAAGTTGAAATTGAAAATGCGAAATGGAAAATTCGAAATTATAGATTTGTATTTCAAAATGCTAAAGGCGAATTGCGAAAGGCGAAAGACGACAGGCGAAGGGCGAAAGTCGAAAGGCGAAAGTCGAAATGCAAAAGGCGAAAGGCGAAAGGCGAAAGGTGAAAGGCGAAAGGCGAAAGGTGAAAGGCGAAAGGCGAAAGGTGAAAGGCGAAAGGCGAAAGGCGAAAGGCGAAATGCGAAAGGCGAAAGGCGTAAGGCGAAACGCGAAAGGCGAAAGGCGAAAGGCGAAAGACGAAAGGCGAAAGGCGAAAGGCGGAAGGCGGAAGGCAAAAGGAAAAACGATTTTCAAAACATGAATTGAAAATGGAGAAATTTAAAATGCCTGAAGCAAAAGAAAAAACGATATTCAAAAGATAAAATACAAAAGTTGAAATTGAAAATGCGAAATGGAAAATTCGAAATTATAAATTTGTATTTCAAAATGCTAAAGGCTAATTGCGAAAGACGAAAGACGAAAGGCGAAGGGCGAAAGTCGAAAGGCGAAAGGCGAAAGGCGAAAGGCGAAAGGCGAAAGGCGAAAGGCGAAAGGGGAAAGGCGAAAGGCGAAAGGCGAAAGGCGAAAGGCGGAAGGTGAAAGGCGAAAGGCGAAAGGCGAAAGGCGAAAGGCGAAAGGCGAAAGGCGAAAATCGAAAGGCGAAAGGCGAAAGGCGAAAGGCGAAAGGCGAACGGCGAAAGGCGAAAGGCGAAAGGCGAAAGGCGAAAAGCGGAAGGCAAAAGGAAAAACGATTTTCAAAACATGAAATGAAAATGGAGAAATTTAAAATGCCTGAAGCAAAAGAAAAAACGATATTCAAAAGATAAAATACAAAAGTTGAAATTGAAAATGCGAAATGGAAAATTCGAAATTATAAATTTGTATTTCAAAATGCTAAGGGCTAATTGCGAAAGATGAAAGACGAAAGGCGAAGGGCGAAAGTCGAATGGCGAAAGGCGAAATGCAAAAGGCGAAAGGCGAAAGGCGAAAGGCGAAAGGCGAAAGGCGAAAGGCGAAAGGCGAAAGGCGAAATGCGAAAGGCGAAAGGCGAAAGGCGAAAGGCGGAAGGTGAAAGGCGTAAGGCGAAAGGCGAAAGGCGAAAGGCGAAAGGCGAAAGGCGAAAGGCGTAAGGCGAAAGGCGAAAGGCGAAAGGCGGAAGGTGAAACGCGTAAGGCGAAAGGCGAAAGGCGAAAGGCGAAAGGCGAAAGGCGAAAGGCGAAAGGCGAAAGGCGAAAGGCGAAAGGCGAAAGGCGAAAGGCGAAAGGCGTAAGGCGAAATGTGAAAGGCGAAAGGCGAAAGGCGAAAGGTGAAAGGCGAAAGGCGAAAGGCGAAAGGCGAAAGGCGAAAGACGAAAGGCGAAAGGCGAAAGGCGAAAGGCGAAAGGCGAAAGGCGAAAGGCGAAAGGCGAAAGGCGAAAGGCGAAAGGCGAAAGGCGAAAGGCGAAGGCGAAAGGCAAAAGGCGAAAGGCGAAAGGCGAAAGGCGAAAGGCGAAAGGCGAAAGGCGAAAGGCGGAAGGTGAAAGGTGAAAGGCGAAAGGCGAAAGGCGAAAGGCGAAAAGCGAAAGGCGAAAAGCGAAAGGCGTAAGGCGAAAGGCGAAAGGCGAAAGGCGAAAGGCGAAAGGCGCAAGGCGAAAGGCGAAAGGCGAAAAGCGGAAGGCAAAAGGAAAAACGATTTTCAAAACATGAAATGAAAATGGAGAAATTTAAAATGCCTAAAGCAAAAGAAAAAAACGATATTCAAAAGATAAAATACAAAAGGTGAAATTGAAAATGCGAAATGGAAAATTCGAAATTATAAATTTGTATTTCAAAATGCTAAAGGCGAATTGCGAAAGGCGAAAGACGAAAGGCGAAGGGCGAAAGTCGAAAGGCGAAAGGCGAAATGCAAAAGGCGAAAGGCGAAAGGTGAAAGACGAAAGGCGAAAGGTGAAAGGCGAAAGGCGAAAGGCGAAAGGCGGAAGGCGAAAGGCGAAAGGCGAAAGGCGAAAGGCGAAAGAGGAAAGGCGAAAGGCGAAAGGCGAAAGGCGAAAGGCGAAAGGCGGAAGGTGAAAGGCGAAAGGCGAAAGGCGAAAGGCGAAAGGCGAAAAGCGAAAGGCGAAAGAGGAAAGGCGAAAGGCGAAAGGCGAAAGGCGAAAGGCGGAAGGTGAAAGGCGAAAGGCGAAAGGCGAACGGCGAAAGGCGAAAGGCGAAAGGCGAAAAGCGGAAGGCAAAAGGAAAAACGATTTTCAAAACATGAAATGAAAATGGAGAAATTTAAAATGCCTGAAGCAAAAGAAAAAACGATATTCAAAAGATAAAATACAAAAGTTGAAATTGAAAATGCGAAATGGAAAATTCGAAATTATAAATTTGTATTTCAAAATGCTAAGGGCTAATTGCGAAAGATGAAAGACGAAAGGCGAAGGGCGAAAGTCGAATGGCGAAAGGCGAAATGCAAAAGGCGAAAGGCGAAAGGCGAAAGGCGAAAGGCGAAAGGCGAAAGGCGAAAGGCGAAAGGCGAAAGGCGAAAGGCGAAAGGCGAAAGGCGAAAGGCGGAAGGTGAAAGGCGTAAGGCGAAAGGCGAAAGGCGAAAGGAGAAAGTCGAAAGGCGAAAGCCGAAAGGCGAAAGGCGAAAGGCGAAAGGCGAAAGGCGAAAGGCGTAAGGCGAAAGGTGAAAGGCGAAAGGCGAAAGGCGAAAGGCGAAAGGCGGAGGGCAAAAGGAAAAACGATTTTCAAAACATGAAATGAAAATGGAGAAATTTAAAATGCCTGAAGCAAAAGAAAAAACGATATTCAAAAGATAAAATACAAAAGTTGAAATTGAAAATGCGAAATGGAAAATTCGAAATTATAAATTTGTATTTCAAAATGCTAAAGGCTAATTGCGAAAGACGAAAGACGAAAGGCGAAGGGCGAAAGGCGAAATTCGAAAGGCGAAATTCGAATGCCGGAAGGCGAAAAGCGAAAGGCGGAAGGTGAAAGGCGAAAGGCGAAAGGCGAAAGGCGAAATTCGAAAGGCGAAAGGCGAAAGGCGGAAGGCGAAAGGCGAAAGGCGAAAGGCGAAAGGCGAAAGGCGAAAGGCGGAAGGCAAAAGGAAAAATGATTTTCAAAACATGAAATGAAAATGGAGAAATTTAAAATGCCTAAAGCAAAAGAAAAAAACGATATTCAAAAGATAAAATACAAAAGTTGAAATTGAAAATGCGAAATGGAAAATTCGAAATTATAAATTTGTATTTCAAAATGCTAAAGGCGAATTGCGAAAGGCGAAAGACGAAAGGCGAAAGGCGAAGGGCGAAAGGCGAAAGGCGAAAAGCGGAAGGCAAAAGGAAAAAGGCGAAAGGCGAAAGGCGAAAGCGAACGGCGAAAGGCGAAAGGCGAAAGGCGAAAGGCGAAAAGCGGAAGGCAAAAGGAAAAACGATTTTCAAAACATGAAATGAAAATGGAGAAATTTAAAATGCCTGAAGCAAAAGAAAAAACGATATTCAAAAGATAAAATACAAAAGTTGAAATTGAAAATGCGAAATGGAAAATTCGAAATTATAAATTTGTATTTCAAAATGCTAAGGGCTAATTGCGAAAGATGAAAGACGAAAGGCGAAGGGCGAAAGTCGAATGGCGAAAGGCGAAATGCAAAAGGCGAAAGGCGAAAGGCGAAAGGCGAAAGGCGAAAGGCGAAAGGCGAAAGGCGAAAGGCGAAAGGCGAAAGGCGAAAGGCAAAAGGCGAAAGGCGAAAGGCGGAAGGTGAAAGGCGTAAGGCGAAAGGCGAAAGGCGAAAGGAGAAAGTCGAAAGGCGAAAGGCGAAAGGCGAAAGGCGAAAGGCGTAAGGCGAAAGGTGAAAGGCGAAAGGCGAAAGGCGAAAGGCGAAAGGCGGAAGGCAAAAGGAAAAACGATTTTCAAAACATGAAATGAAAATGGAGAAATTTAAAATGCCTGAAGCAAAAGAAAAAACGATATTCAAAAGATAAAATACAAAAGTTGAAATTGAAAATGCGAAATGGAAAATTCGAAATTATAAATTTGTATTTCAAAATGCTAAAGGCTAATTGCGAAAGACGAAAGACGAAAGGCGAAGGGCGAAAGGCGAAATTCGAAAGGCGAAATTCGAAAGCCGGAAGGCGAAAAGCGAAAGGCGGAAGGTGAAAGGCGAAAGGCGAAAGGCGAAAGGCGAAATTCGAAAGGCGAAAGGCGAAAGGCGGAAGGCGAAAGGCGAAAGGCGAAAGGCGAAAGGCGAAAGGCGAAAGGCGGAAGGCAAAAGGAAAAATGATTTTCAAAACATGAAATGAAAATGGAGAAATTTAAAATGCCTAAAGCAAAAGAAAAAAACGATATTCAAAAGATAAAATACAAAAGTTGAAATTGAAAATGCGAAATGGAAAATTCGAAATTATAAATTTGTATTTCAAAATGCTAAAGGCGAATTGCGAAAGGCGAAAGACGAAAGGCGAAAGGCGAAGGGCGAAAGTCGAAAGGCGAAAGGCGAAATGCAAAAGGCGAAAGGCGAAAGGCGAAAGGTGAAAGGCGAAAGGCGAAAGGTGAAAGGCGAAAGCCGAAAGGCGAAAGGCGAAAGGCGAAAGGCGAAAGGCGAAAGGCGAAAGGCAAAAGGCGAAAGGCGTAAGGCGAAAGGCGAAAGGCGAAAGGCGAAAGGCGAAAGGCGAAAGGCGAAAGGCGAAAGGCGAAAGGCGAAAGGCGAAAGGTGAAAGGCGAAAGGCGAAAGGCGAAAGGCGAAAGGGGAAAGGCGAAAGGCGAAAGGCGGAAGGCGAAAGGTGAAAGGCGAAAGGTGAAAGGCGAAAGGCGAAAGGCGAAAGGCGAAAGGAAAAAGGCGAAAGGCGAAAGGCGAAAGGCGAAAGGCGAAAGGCGAAAGGCGAAAGGAAAAACGATTTTCAAAACATGAAATGAAAATGGAGAAATTTAAAATGCCTGAAGCAAAAGAAAAAACGATATTCAAAAGATAAAATACAAAAGTTGAAATTGAAAATGCGAAATGGAAAATTCGAAATTATAAATTTGTATTTCAAAATGCTAAAGGCTAATTGCGAAAGACGAAAGACGAAAGGCGAAGGGCGAAAGGCGAAATTCGAAAGGCGAAATTCGAAAGCCGGAAGGCGAAAAGCGAAAGGCGGAAGGTGAAAGGCGAAAGGCGAAAGGCGAAAGGCGAAAGGCGAAAGGCGAAAGGCGAAATTCGAAAGGCGAAAGGCGAAAGGCGGAAGGCGAAAGGCGAAAGGCGAAAGGCGAAAGGCGAAAGGCGAAAGGCGAAAGGCGAAAGGCGAAAGGCGAAAGGCGAAAAGCGGAAGGCAAAAGGAAAAATGATTTTCAAAACATGAAATGAAAATGGAGAAATTTAAAATGCCTAAAGCAAAAGAAAAAAACGATATTCAAAAGATAAAATACAAAAGTTGAAATTGAAAATGCGAAATGGAAAATTCGAAATTATAAATTTGTATTTCAAAATGCTAAAGGCGAATTGCGAAAGGCGAAAGACGAAAGGCGAAAGGCGAAGGGCGAAAGTCGAAAGGCGAAAGGCGAAATGCAAAAGGCGAAAGGGGAAAGGCGAAAGGCGAAAGGCGAAAGGCGAAAGGCGAAAGGCGAAAGGCGAAAGGCGAAAGGTGAAAGGCGAAAGGCGAAAGGCGAAAGGCGAAAGGCGAAAGGGGAAAGGCGAAAGGCGAAAGGCGAAAGGCGAAAGGCGAAAGGCGAAAGGCGAAAGGTGAAAGGCGAAAGGCGAAAGGCGAAAGGCGAAAGGCGAAAGGGGAAAGGCGAAAGGCGAAAGGCGGAAGGCGGAAGGCAAAAGGAAAAACGATTTTCAAAACATGAAATGAAAATGGAGAAATTTAAAATGCCTGAAGCAAAAGAAAAAACGATATTCAAAAGATAAAATACAAAAGTTGAAATTGAAAATGCGAAATGGAAAATTCGAAATTATAAATTTGTATTTCAAAATGCTAAAGGCTAATTGCGAAAGACGAAAGACGAAAGGCGAAAGGCGAAAGGCGAAAGGCGAAAGGCGAAAGGCGAAAGGCGAAAGGCAAAAGGCGAAAGGCGTAAGGCGAAAGGCGAAAGGCGAAAGGCGAAAGGCGAAAGGCGAAAGGCGAAAGGCGAAAGGCGAAAGGCGAAAGGCGAAAGGCGAAAGGCGAAAGGCGAAAGGCGAAAGGCGAAAGGCGAAAGGCAAAAGGCGAAAGGCGTAAGGCGAAAGGCGAAAGGCGAAAGGCGAAAGGCGAAAGGCGAAAGGCGAAAGGCGAAAGGCGAAAGGCGAAAGGCGAAAGGCGAAAGGCGAAAGGCGAAAGGCGAAAGGCGAAAGGCGAAAGGCGAAAGGCGAAAGGCGAAAGGCGAAAGGCGAAAGGGGAAAGGCGAAAGGCGAAAGGCGGAAGGTGGAAGGCAAAAGGAAAAACGATTTTCAAAACATGAAATGAAAATGGAGAAATTTAAAATGCCTGAAGCAAAAGAAAAAACGATATTCAAAAGATAAAATACAAAAGTTGAAATTGAAAATGCGAAATGGAAAATTCGAAATTATAAATTTGTATTTCAAAATGCTAAAGGCTAATTGCGAAAGACGAAAGACGAAAGGCGAAGGGCGAAAGGCGAAATTCGAAAGGCGAAATTCGAAAGCCGGAAGGCGAAAAGCGAAAGGCGGAAGGTGAAAGGCGAAAGGCGAAAGGCGAAAGGCGAAAGGCGAAAGGCGAAAGGCGAAAGGCGAAAGGCGAAATTCGAAAGGCGAAAGGCGAAAGGCGGAAGGCGAAAGGCGAAAGGCGAAAGGCGAAAGGCGAATGGCGAAAGGCGAAAAGCGGAAGGCAAAAGGAAAAATGATTTTCAAAACATGAAATGAAAATGTAAAAATTTAAAATGCCTGAAGCAAAAGAAAAAACGATATTCAAAAGATAAAATACAAAAGTTGAAATTGAAAATGCGAAATGGAAAATTCGAAATTATAGATTTGTATTTCAAAATGCTAAAGGCGAATTGCGAAAGGCGAAAGACGACAGGCGAAGGGCGAAAGTCGAAAGGCGAAAGTCGAAATGCAAAAGGCGAAAGGCGAAAGGCGAAAGGTGAAAGGCGAAAGGCGAAAGGTGAAAGGCGAAAGGCGAAAGGTGAAAGGCGAAAGGCGAAAGGCGAAAGGCGAAAAGCGAAAGGCGAAAGGCGTAAGGCGAAACGCGAAAGGCGAAAGGCGAAAGACGAAAGGCGAAAGGCGAAAGGCGGAAGGCGGAAGGCAAAAGGAAAAACGATTTTCAAAACATGAAATGAAAATGGAGAAATTTAAAATGCCTGAAGCAAAAGAAAAAACGATATTCAAAAGATAAAATACAAAAGTTGAAATTGAAAATGCGAAATGGAAAATTCGAAATTATAAATTTGTATTTCAAAATGCTAAAGGCTAATTGCGAAAGACGAAAGACGAAAGGCGAAGGGCGAAAGTCGAAAGGCGAAAGGCGAAAGGCGAAAGGCGAAAGGCGAAAGGCGAAAGGCGAAAGGCGAAAGGCGAAAGGGGAAAGGCGAAAGGCGAAAGGCGAAAGGCGAAAGGCGAAAGGCGGAAGGTGAAAGGCGAAAGGCGAAAGGCGAAAGGCGAAAGGCGAAAGGCGAAAATCGAAAGGCGAAAGGCGAAAGGCGAAAGGCGAAAGGCGAACGGCGAAAGGCGAAAGGCGAAAGGCGAAAAGCGGAAGGCAAAAGGAAAAACGATTTTCAAAACATGAAATGAAAATGGAGAAATTTAAAATGCCTGAAGCAAAAGAAAAAACGATATTCAAAAGATAAAATACAAAAGTTGAAATTGAAAATGCGAAATGGAAAATTCGAAATTATAAATTTGTATTTCAAAATGCTAAGGGCTAATTGCGAAAGATGAAAGACGAAAGGCGAAGGGCGAAAGTCGAATGGCGAAAGGCGAAATGCAAAAGGCGAAAGGCGAAAGGCGAAAGGCGAAAGGCGAAAGGCGAAAGGCGAAAGGCGAAAGGCGAAATGCGAAAGGCGAAAGGCGGAAGGTGAAAGGCGTAAGGCGAAAGGCGAAAGGCGAAAGGCGAAAGGCGAAAGGCGAAAGGCGTAAGGCGAAAGGCGAAAGGCGAAAGGCGAAAGGCGAAAGGCGGAAGGTGAAAGGCGAAAGGCGAAAGGCGAATGGCGAAAGGCGAAAGGCGAACGGCGAAAGGCGAAAGGCGAAAGACGAAAGGCGAAAGGCGAAAGGCGAAAGGCGGAAGGCAAAAGGAAAAACGATTTTCAAAACATGAAATGAAAATGGAGAAATTTAAAATGCCTGAAGCAAAAGAAAAAACGATATTCAAAAGATAAAATACAAAAGTTGAAATTGAAAATGCGAAATGGAAAATTCGAAATTATAAATTTGTATTTCAAAATGCTAAAGGCTAATTGCGAAAGACGAAAGACGAAAGGCGAAGGGCGAAAGTCGAATGGCGAAAGGCGAAATGCAAAAGGCGAAAGGCGAAAGGCGAAAGGCGAAAGGCGAAAGGCGAAAGGCGAAAGGCGAAAGGCGAAATGCGAAAGGCGAAAGGCGGAAGGTGAAAGGCGTAAGGCGAAAGGCGAAAGGCGAAAGGCGAAAGGCGAAAGGCGAAAGGCGAAAGGCGTAAGGCGAAAGGCGAAAGGCGAAAGGCGAAAGGCGAAAGGCGGAAGGTGAAACGCGTAAGGCGAAAGGCGAAAGGCGAAAGGCGAAAGGCGAAAGGCGAAAGGCGAAAGGCGAAAGGCGAAAGGCGAAAGGCGAAAGGCGTAAGGCGAAATGTGAAAGGCGAAAGGCGAAAGGCGAAAGGCGAAAGGCGAAAGGGGAAAGGCGAAAGACGAAAGGCGAAAGGCGAAAGGCGAAAGGCGGAAGGCAAAAGGAAAAACGATTTTCAAAACATGAAATGAAAATGGAGAAATTTAAAATGCCTGAAGCAAAAGAAAAAACGATATTCAAAAGATAAAATACAAAAGTTGAAATTGAAAATGCGAAATGGAAAATTCGAAATTATAAATTTGTATTTCAAAATGCTAAAGGCTAATTGCGAAAGACGAAAGACGAAAGGCGAAGGGCGAAAGGCGAAATTCGAAAGGCGAAATTCGAAAGCCGGAAGGCGAAAAGCGAAAGGCGGAAGGTGAAAAGCGAAAGGCGAAAGGCGAAAGGCGAAAGGCGAAATTCGAAAGGCGAAAGGCGAAAGGCGGAAGGCGAAAGGCGAAAGGCGAAAGGCGAAAGGCGAAAGGCGAAAAGCGGAAGGCAAAAGGAAAAATGATTTTCAAAACATGAAATGAAAATGGAGAAATTTAAAATGCCTAAAGCAAAAGAAAAAAACGATATTCAAAAGATAAAATACAAAAGTTGAAATTGAAAATGCGAAATGGAAAATTCGAAATTATAAATTTGTATTTCAAAATGCTAAAGGCGAATTGCGAAAGGCGAAAGACGAAAGGCGAAAGGCGAAGGGCGAAAGTCGAAAGGCGAAAGGCGAAATGCAAAAGGCGAAAGGCGAAAGGCGAAAGGTGAAAGGCGAAAGGCGAAAGGTGAAAGGCGAAAGCCGAAAGGCGAAAGGCGAAAGGCGAAAGGCGAAAGGCAAAAGGCGAAAGGCGTAAGGCGAAAGGCGAAAGGCGAAAGGCGAAAGGCGAAAGGCGAAAGGCGAAAGGCGAAAGGTGAAAGGCGAAAGGCGAAAGGCGAAAGGCGAAAGGGGAAAGGCGAAAGGCGAAAGGCGGAAGGCGAAAGGTGAAAGGCGAAAGGTGAAAGGCGAAAGGCGAAAGGCGAAAGGCGAAAGGAAAAAGGCGAAAGGCGAAAGGCGAAAGGCGAAAGGCGAAAGGCGAAAGGCGAAAGGAAAAACGATTTTCAAAACATGAAATGAAAATGGAGAAATTTAAAATGCCTGAAGCAAAAGAAAAAACGATATTCAAAAGATAAAATACAAAAGTTGAAATTGAAAATGCGAAATGGAAAATTCGAAATTATAAATTTGTATTTCAAAATGCTAAAGGCTAATTGCGAAAGACGAAAGACGAAAGGCGAAGGGCGAAAGGCGAAATTCGAAAGGCGAAATTCGAAAGCCGGAAGGCGAAAAGCGAAAGGCGGAAGGTGAAAGGCGAAAGGCGAAAGGCGAAAGGCGAAAGGCGAAAGGCGAAAGGCGAAAGGCGAAATTCGAAAGGCGAAAGGCGAAAGGCGGAAGGCGAAAGGCGAAAGGCGAAAGGCGAAAGGCGAAAGGCGAAAGGCGAAAGGCGAAAGGCGAAAGGCGAAAGGCGAAAGGCGAAAAGCGGAAGGCAAAAGGAAAAATGATTTTCAAAACATGAAATGAAAATGGAGAAATTTAAAATGCCTAAAGCAAAAGAAAAAAACGATATTCAAAAGATAAAATACAAAAGTTGAAATTGAAAATGCGAAATGGAAAATTCGAAATTATAAATTTGTATTTCAAAATGCTAAAGGCGAATTGCGAAAGGCGAAAGACGAAAGGCGAAAGGCGAAGGGCGAAAGTCGAAAGGCGAAAGGCGAAATGCAAAAGGCGAAAGGCGAAAGGCGAAAGGCGAAAGGTGAAAGGCGAAAGGCGAAAGGTGAAAGGCGAAAGCCGAAAGGCGAAAGGCGAAAGGCGAAAGGCGAAAGGCAAAAGGCGAAAGGCGTAAGGCGAAAGGCGAAAGGCGAAAGGCGAAAGGCGAAAGGCGAAAGGCGAAAGGCGAAAGGCGAAAGGCGAAAGGCGAAAGGTGAAAGGCGAAAGGCGAAAGGCGAAAGGCGAAAGGCGAAAGGGGAAAGGCGAAAGGCGAAAGGCGGAAGGCGGAAGGCAAAAGGAAAAACGATTTTCAAAACATGAAATGAAAATGGAGAAATTTAAAATGCCTGAAGCAAAAGAAAAAACGATATTCAAAAGATAAAATACAAAAGTTGAAATTGAAAATGCGAAATGGAAAATTCGAAATTATAAATTTGTATTTCAAAATGCTAAAGGCTAATTGCGAAAGACGAAAGACGAAAGGCGAAAGGCGAAAGGCGAAAGGCGAAAGGCGAAAGGCGAAAGGCGAAAGGCAAAAGGCGAAAGGCGTAAGGCGAAAGGCGAAAGGCGAAAGGCGAAAGGCGAAAGGCGAAAGGCGAAAGGCGAAAGGCGAAAGGCGAAAGGCGAAAGACGAAAGGCGAAAGGCGAAAGGCGAAAGGCAAAAGGCGAAAGGCGTAAGGCGAAAGGCGAAAGGCGAAAGGCGAAAGGCGAAAGGCGAAAGGCGAAAGGCGAAAGGCGAAAGGCGAAAGGCGAAAGGCGAAAGGCGAAAGGCGAAAGGCGAAAGGCGAAAGGCGAAAGGCGAAAGGCGAAAGGCGAAAGGGGAAAGGCGAAAGGCGAAAGGCGGAAGGCGGAAGGCAAAAGGAAAAACGATTTTCAAAACATGAAATGAAAATGGAGAAATTTAAAATGCCTGAAGCAAAAGAAAAAACGATATTCAAAAGATAAAATACAAAAGTTGAAATTGAAAATGCGAAATGGAAAATTCGAAATTATAAATTTGTATTTCAAAATGCTAAAGGCTAATTGCGAAAGACGAAAGACGAAAGGCGAAGGGCGAAAGTCGAAAGGCGAAAGGCGAAATGCAAAAGGCGAAAGGCGAAAGGCGAAAGGTGAAAGGCGAAAGGCGAAAGGTGAAAGGCGAAAGGCGAAAGGCGAAAGGCGAAAGGCGAAAGGAAAAAGGCGAAAGGCGAAAGGCGAAAGGCGAAAGGCGAAAGGAAAAACGATTTTCAAAACATGAAATGAAAATGGAGAAATTTAAAATGCCTGAAGCAAAAGAAAAAACGATATTCAAAAGATAAAATACAAAAGTTGAAATTGAAAATGCGAAATGGAAAATTCGAAATTATAAATTTGTATTTCAAAATGCTAAAGGCTAATTGCGAAAGACGATAGACGAAAGGCGAAGGGCGAAAGGCGAAATTCGAAAGGCGAAATTCGAAAGCCGGAAGGCGAAAAGCGAAAGGCGGAAGGTGAAAGGCGAAAGGCGAAAGGCGAAAGGCGAAAGGCGAAAGGCGAAAGGCGAAATTCGAAAGGCGAAAGGCGAAAGGCGGAAGGCGAAAGGCGAAAGGCGAAAGGCGAAAGGCGAAAGGCGAAAGGCGAAAGGCGAAAAGCGGAAGGCAAAAGGAAAAATGATTTTCAAAACATGAAATGAAAATGGAGAAATTTAAAATGCCTAAAGCAAAAGAAAAAAACGATATTCAAAAGATAAAATACAAAAGTTGAAATTGAAAATGCGAAATGGAAAATTCGAAATTATAAATTTGTATTTCAAAATGCTAAAGGCGAATTGCGAAAGGCGAAAGACGAAAGGCGAAAGGCGAAGGGCGAAAGTCGAAAGGCGAAAGGCGAAATGCAAAAGGCGAAAGGCGAAAGGTGAAAGGCGAAAGGCGAAAGGTGAAAGGCGAAAGCCGAAAGGCGAAAGGCGAAAGGCGAAAGGCGAAAGGCAAAAGGCGAAAGGCGTAAGGCGAAAGGCGAAAGGCGAAAGGCGAAAGGCGAAAGGCGAAAGGCGAAAGGCGAAAGGCGAAAGGCGAAAGGCGAAAGGCGAAAGGCGAAAGGCGAAAGGCGAAAGGCGAAAGGCGAAAGGCGAAAGGCGAAAGGCAAAAGGCGAAAGGCGTAAGGCGAAAGGCGAAAGGCGAAAGGCGAAAGGCGAAAGGCGAAAGGCGAAAGGCGAAAGGCGAAAGGCGAAAGGCGAAAGGCGAAAGGCGAAAGGCGAAAGGCGAAAGGCGAAAGGCGAAAGGGGAAAGGCGAGAGGCGAAAGGCGGAAGGCGGAAGGCAAAAAGAAAAACGATTTTCAAAACATGAAATGAAAATGGAGAAATTTAAAATGCCTGAAGCAAAAGAAAAAACGATATTCAAAAGATAAAATACAAAAGTTGAAATTGAAAATGCGAAATGGAAAATTCGAAATTATAAATTTGTATTTCAAAATGCTAAAGGCTAATTGCGAAAGACGAAAGACGAAAGGCGAAGGGCGAAAGGCGAAATTCGAAAGGCGAAATTCGAAAGCCGGAAGGCGAAAAGCGAAAGGCGGAAGGTGAAAGGCGAAAGGCGAAAGGCGAAAGGCGAAAGGCGAAATTCGAAAGGCGAAAGGCGAAAGGTGGAAGGCGAAAGGCGAAAGGCGAAAGGCGAAAGGCGAAAGGCGAAAGGCGAAAGGCGAAAGGCGAAAGGCGAAAGGCGAAAGGCGAAAAGCGGAAGGCGAAAGGCGAAAGGCGAAAGGCGTAAGGCGAAAGCTGAAAGGCGAAAGGCGAAAGGCGAAAGGCGAAAGGCGGAAGGCAAAATGAAAAACGATTTTCAAAACATGAAATGAAAATTGAGAAATTTAAAATGCCTGAAGCAAAAGAAAAAACGATATTCAAAAGATAAAATACAAAAGTTGAAATTGAAAATGCGAAATGGAAAATTCGAAATTATAAATTTGTATTTCAAAATGCTAAGGGCTAATTGCGAAAGATGAAAGACGAAAGGCGAAGGGCGAAAGTCGAATGGCGAAAGGCGAAATGCAAAAGGCGAAAGGCGAAAGGCGAAAGGCGAAAGGCGAAAGGCGAAAGGCGAAAGGCGAAAGGCGAAAGGCGAAAGGCAAAAGGCGAAAGGCGTAAGGCGAAAGGCGAAAGGCGAAAGGCGAAAGGCGAAAGGCGAAAGGCGAAAGGCGAAAGGCGAAAGGCGAAAGGCGAAAGGCGAAAGGCGAAAGGCGAAAGGCGAAAGGCGAAAGGCGAAAGGCGAAAGGCGAAAGGCGAAAGGCAAAAGGCGAAAGGCGTAAGGCGAAAGGCGAAAGGCGAAAGGCGAAAGGCGAAAGGCGAAAGGCGAAAGGCGAAAGGCGAAAGGCGAAAGGCGAAAGGCGAAAGGCGAAAGGCGAAAGGCGAAAGGCGAAAGGCAAAAGGCGAAAGGCGTAAGGCGAAAGGCGAAAGGCGAAAGGCGAAAGGCGAAAAGCGAAAGGCGAAAGAGGAAAGGCGAAAGGCGAAAGGCGAAAGGCGAAAGGCGGAAGGTGAAAGGCGAAAGGCGAACGGCGAAAGGCGAAAGGCGAAAGGCGAAAGGCGAAAAGCGGAAGGCAAAAGGAAAAACGATTTTCAAAACATGAAATGAAAATGGAGAAATTTAAAATGCCTGAAGCAAAAGAAAAAACGATATTCAAAAGATAAAATACAAAAGTTGAAATTGAAAATGCGAAATGGAAAATTCGAAATTATAAATTTGTATTTCAAAATGCTAAGGGCTAATTGCGAAAGATGAAAGACGAAAGGCGAAGGGCGAAAGTCGAATGGCGAAAGGCGAAATGCAAAAGGCGAAAGGCGAAAGGCGAAAGGCGAAAGGCGAAAGGCGAAAGGCGAAAGGCGAAAGGCGAAAGGCGAAAGGCGAAAGGCGAAAGGCGAAAGGCGAAAGGCGGAAGGTGAAAGGCGTAAGGCGAAAGGCGAAAGGCGAAAGGAGAAAGTCGAAAGGCGAAAGCCGAAAGGCGAAAGGCGAAAGGCGAAAGGCGAAAGGCGAAAGGCGAAAGGCGTAAGGCGAAAGGTGAAAGGCGAAAGGCGAAAGGCGAAAGGCGAAAGGCGGAAGGCAAAAGGAAAAACGATTTTCAAAACATGAAATGAAAATGGAGAAATTTAAAATGCCTGAAGCAAAAGAAAAAACGATATTCAAAAGATAAAATACAAAAGTTGAAATTGAAAATGCGAAATGGAAAATTCGAAATTATAAATTTGTATTTCAAAATGCTAAAGGCTAATTGCGAAAGACGAAAGACGAAAGGCGAAGGGCGAAAGGCGAAATTCGAAAGGCGAAATTCGAAAGCCGGAAGGCGAAAAGCGAAAGGCGGAAGGTGAAAGGCGAAAGGCGAAAGGCGAAAGGCGAAATTCGAAAGGCGAAAGGCGAAAGGCGGAAGGCGAAAGGCGAAAGGCGAAAGGCGAAAGGCGAAAGGCGAAAGGCGGAAGGCAAAAGGAAAAATGATTTTCAAAACATGAAATGAAAATGGAGAAATTTAAAATGCCTAAAGCAAAAGAAAAAAACGATATTCAAAAGATAAAATACAAAAGTTGAAATTGAAAATGCGAAATGGAAAATTCGAAATTATAAATTTGTATTTCAAAATGCTAAAGGCGAATTGCGAAAGGCGAAAGACGAAAGGCGAAAGGCGAAGGGCGAAAGTCGAAAGGCGAAAGGCGAAATGCAAAAGGCGAAAGGCGAAAGGCGAAAGGCGAAAGGCGAAAGGCGAAAAGCGAAAGGCGAAAGGCGAAAGGCGAAAGGCGAAAGCGAACGGCGAAAGGCGAAAGGCGAAAGGCGAAAAGCGGAAGGCAAAAGGAAAAACGATTTTCAAAACATGAAATGAAAATGGAGAAATTTAAAATGCCTGAAGCAAAAGAAAAAACGATATTCAAAAGATAAAATACAAAAGTTGAAATTGAAAATGCGAAATGGAAAATTCGAAATTATAAATTTGTATTTCAAAATGCTAAGGGCTAATTGCGAAAGATGAAAGACGAAAGGCGAAGGGCGAAAGTCGAATGGCGAAAGGCGAAATGCAAAAGGCGAAAGGCGAAAGGCGAAAGGCGAAAGGCGAAAGGCGAAAGGCGAAAGGCGAAAGGCGAAAGGCGAAAGGCAAAAGGCGAAAGGCGAAAGGCGGAAGGTGAAAGGCGTAAGGCGAAAGGCGAAAGGCGAAAGGAGAAAGTCGAAAGGCGAAAGCCGAAAGGCGAAAGGCGAAAGGCGAAAGGCGAAAGGCGAAAGGCGAAAGGCGTAAGGCGAAAGGTGAAAGGCGAAAGGCGAAAGGCGAAAGGCGAAAGGCGGAAGGCAAAAGGAAAAACGATTTTCAAAACATGAAATGAAAATGGAGAAATTTAAAATGCCTGAAGCAAAAGAAAAAACGATATTCAAAAGATAAAATACAAAAGTTGAAATTGAAAATGCGAAATGGAAAATTCGAAATTATAAATTTGTATTTCAAAATGCTAAAGGCTAATTGCGAAAGACGAAAGACGAAAGGCGAAGGGCGAAAGGCGAAATTCGAAAGGCGAAATTCGAAAGCCGGAAGGCGAAAAGCGAAAGGCGGAAGGTGAAAGGCGAAAGGCGAAAGGCGAAAGGCGAAAGGCGAAATTCGAAAGGCGAAAGGCGAAAGGCGGAAGGCGAAAGGCGAAAGGCGAAAGGCGAAAGGCGAAAGGCGAAAGGCGGAAGGCAAAAGGAAAAATGATTTTCAAAACATGAAATGAAAATGGAGAAATTTAAAATGCCTAAAGCAAAAGAAAAAAACGATATTCAAAAGATAAAATACAAAAGTTGAAATTGAAAATGCGAAATGGAAAATTCGAAATTATAAATTTGTATTTCAAAATGCTAAAGGCGAATTGCGAAAGGCGAAAGACGAAAGGCGAAAGGCGAAGGGCGAAAGTCGAAAGGCGAAAGGCGAAATGCAAAAGGCGAAAGGCGAAAGGCGAAAGGTGAAAGGCGAAAGGCGAAAGGCGAAAGGTGAAAGGCGAAAGCTGTTCCGTCGCGGAACAATAATATAAAACAAATATAAATAAAAACACTCACTATATGTACATATAAAGTGCCACAGCAACTCCTGGCACTTTATAGGCATTGCCTGTAGTTCTTCGGGCCTCCTTTTTCTCCTTTTAGAAAATTTTTATTTTTTCTAGGCCTTTGGCCTTATATAAATATCCCTAAAAAGAAAACAAAACAAGATTAATCATAATATAAATAAAAAGTAAAAATCTCAGATCATTCCGATCTGAGACTTTTTACATGAAAAGTTACTCACCTAAAACCGTGGAATCCAACTCCCAAGAAACACAGCATTCCTCCTCAAGAGCCGCAAAGCTGGAAATATAAATATAAAAATACATTAACACAAATAAATAAATAAACAAAAATGAAAAAACTTACCATTGTTTACGGCTACTGCCGTCTCCAGTGACATTTGTGTCACAGGCAGCTGGTACATTATCTTCTTCTTCTATTTACCAAAGAAGATCTCCACTACGCCAACGACAACAAAAATCTCCATAGCGACACGCTGCTACTGCATAGCGTCAAGGCAACAGCGACCGACAGACGCACTGCTCCCATTGTATTCCCGGCTATAAATAGCGAGCTGTTGGGAATAGCAAATCACTTGCAAATTGAGCAGTCGACAAGACAGATCGGAAGCGCTAAACCGAAATTAAGTCTTGATTAGGAAGGGAAGAATTGAACCCAGTTTTTTATTACTTAAATATATTTAAATTAAATTATATTTTTTCAGCACCCCCAAGGCTAAGGTAGTTTTGAACCTGGCAAATTTAATGAGCAGTGAATGAAGCTCATTCTGTTTGTATTTCATTTAGAGATTCCTTCTAATCTCGGTTTTTTATATTTTACAGGTTAAACGTGGAATAGTCGCGATTTATTTTGGATTTTTTGGATTTTTGAGTTCGTTTTATTTTGGATTTTTTATTTTTTTTTTTTTTTTTTATCAGTTGAATTCTTGTTTGGTTTTATTATTTTATTATTTCATTAGTTTATTATTTTTTATAATTATCGAAATTGGTTTGATTGAATTATTAGGCTAAGGTAAATTTTGTGAAGAATAAAAAATATATTGACATTAAAATTTTGTGTTCACCAGTCCTGTCCATCACACCGGCACCTCCCCCTTTTTATGTAAAGCCCATATTGGGACTTCACATTGGTCCTTCAAGAGCCGGATAGGACTGGGAAAACAAAATGGCGGATGTTGATATTCTAATTCTCACTCAAAAGGGTCTAAACGACCAAATAGATAAAGCCAACATTAACCATGGAAAGGCAAATTCAGAAACCAAACAAGGAAAGAAATATTATGCTACTCGCATTCAATCTCTTGAAAAGCTATGGCAAGCATTTACAGAGACGCATATAGCAATCTGGTCAACCGAAAACGGCGTGGACAGCGAATATGCCAAAGGCAACTTATACGAAGAGACCGAAGAATTATATATCAATCTCATGTCAAAGTTGTCACAGGAGCTAGAGGAGTCGTTCCCAACGTTACCTCATACTAGAGAACAACCTGCCACACAGACAGTACGTCTACCAAAAATTGAGACTCGGCTTCCACCCATACAAATACCAATATTTGATGGCAATTACAAGACATGGCATACGTTCCATGATCTATTCAATTCGCTGATCCACAAAGATCCAAACTTATCAAAGGTTCAGAAACTTCACTACCTAAAACTTAGCGTTACGGGGGAAGCAGAACGCCTATTACGCCAATTCGAGGTAATCGATGCGAATTATCTCAAGGCATGGGAACTCTTACAAAAGAGATTCGAAAACAAGAGAGTACTAGTAAACACTCATTTAAAAACATTACTTAGTCAAGCACCTATAAAAGCCGAATCAGCTCACGCCATACGCTCCCTTCTCGATCAAACAGAAGAGAGTCTTCATGAGCTTCGATATCTAGGGCTTCCAGTTGAACATTGGGACGCCATACTGATATACCATCTTGTTCAACGCCTCCCTCCAGAAACACATCAATTGTGGGAGCATGAGCAAGGAACAAGAAACGAAATTTCCAAATATTCCGATCTGTCAACGTTTCTAGAGACAAGGTTCCGCACTCTAGAAGCAATCCAAGAGTGTCAAAATACTAAGACACAAGAAAATGTACGTCAGTACAAAAACCAAAACGAGGCACGTGTTCGTACTCGAGATCCCCGCAGCGGGTATCAAACCTCAAAGGCGCACACTAGTGCATCCCAAAGAAACTATACCAACAAAAATTCCTACACATTTTTGAACAAATCGCACACATGCTCAATGTGCAAGCAGAATCACACTCTTTTTCACTGCTCTTCGTTTAAAAAATTATCTCCAAAGGAGAGATTAAATTTTATAAATAATCACAGGTTATGCAAAAACTGCCTTTCGTCAGGACATAACCTCAATGGCTGCCCAAGCAAAAAATCATGCCTCCAATGCCACAAGAGGCACAATACTCTCATCCATTTAGAAAAAGAGAATTTATCCACACATAACCAAGAGCAATCTGAAATAAAACTTAAAGAGCCTAACGACAGTAATGAGCCAGTAACAAAGTCATTCTTTTCGACAAACGTCAGTAGGGCATTATTATCAACTGCGTTAGTCGATATAGAGAGTCCAGACGGACAAACCCATACAATGAGAGCTCTAATAGACTCGGGCTCACAAGTATCGTTCATTACTGAAGCTGCCAGTAAACGTTTAAGGCTACCACGAAAAACAACACACGTCAAAGTCAGCGGGTTAGGAAAATCTCAAACCGCCCACGTGAAGGCACAAACATCATTCAAGATGAAATCAATCAACACGAAATTTGAAACCAAGATCAACGCTCTGATATTGCAGAAGATCACAGATTTCGTACCAGCTGACACCATAGATGTCAAAAAATTACTCTATCTGCAACATCTGCTACTCGCCGATCCCAAGTTCTACAACCCTGGTCAAATAGACTTACTACTGGGAGCAGATGTATACGCCGAAATCATTGAGAGCGGAGTCATAAAGGGCGCCCCTGGAGATCCAACTGCTCAGCATACCCAATTAGGATGGATCCTAATGGGAAGTACAAGCAGCAAAAAACCCAGCACAGTTAAGACGTTCACTGTTCAAATAGAACCAGAATATCAGCTAGAGCAACAGTTGAGAAAATTTTGGGAGATAGAGGAAATTCCAAGGAAAATAACAAATCCCGATGACGAGCTATGTGAGGAAATATATACAGCATCACATAAGCGCTTGAAACAAGGTCAGTATCAGGTTAAACTGCCCTTCAGAAACCCAAACGGACCGGAGCTTGGCCACAGCCGACATGTGGCATTGAAACAATTTCTCCAATTAGAGAAACGCTTTGAAAAACAACCCGAGCTGCACACACAGTACAAAACATGCATCAAGGAATATTTACAGCTAGGACATATGACAGAACTCAAATCAACCCAAAATTCAGCGGAACAGAACAACATCTGTCATTATTATCTGCCACATCACGCAGTCATTAAAGAAGGCTCGACGACCAAGCTGAGAGTAGTCTTCAACGCCTCCGCAAAATCAACAAACGGAAGGTCACTGAACGAGCAAATGTTGGCCGGACCAACAATCCAACCCACCTTATGGGCTACTATCTTAAATTGGCGCCTATATAAAATCGCTTTCACCGCTGACATAGAGAAAATGTACAGGATGATCCAAATGCATCCTGAACATACCAATTATCAAAGAATCCTATGGAGAGATTCACCAAAGGAACCGATAAAAGATTATCAGCTGACAACAGTCACGTTTGGCACTACGTCAGCTCCATATCTTGCCATCCGCACCCTGCATCAATTAGCAGAAGACGAGCAAGACAAATATCCACTTGCATCCCGAAGCCTAAAAAACGACCTTTACGTCGACGACCTACTGACAGGAGCACATGATACTAAAGGTGGGTTAACATTACAAACAGAACTAATTAACGTCCTTTCCAAAGGAGGCTTTAATCTCCGTAAATGGACAGCCAATCATCCGGAATTAATTAAAAACATTCCTCATCAACACAGAGAAATCAATTCTGTTCTAGATTTATCAGAAAAGGATACAATTAAAACTCTTGGTCTCCAGTGGCATCCAGCACGTGACGAGTTTAGCTTCAAGGTAAGCCCCGTACTTCAAAAACCACTGTTTACTAAACGGATAATCTTATCCGAGACAGCATCACTGTTCGATCCATTAGGATGGTTGGCACCAATTATTATTATCGCCAAGATTTTTATACAAAATCTATGGTTGAATAAATATTCGTGGGACGAAGCCTTACCTGAAGCCATCACAATTAAATGGAAGAGATTCAGGGAAAGCTTAAAACACATCCAATCAGTCAAAATACCACGATGGGTAGGTTTTTCACCTACAGCAAAAGGCATGGAATTGCATGGATTCTGCGACGCGTCAGAAAAGGCCTTTGCAGGTGTTGTATATTTAAGAATCATAAACAACGACAACACTATTAGCACTCATATATTTACGTCAAAAACTAGAGTCGCTCCAACGAAATCAATATCACTTCCAAGACTAGAGCTATGTGGAGCTGTTTTACTCTCCCGTCTAATGAGACAAATCAAAGCTGACATAAATATCGCAGACAGTTCTACTGTCGCATGGTCCGACTCAGAAGTCACCTTGTCCTGGATTCAAAAACAGCCATCAACTTGGAAAACATTCATAGCAAATCGAGTGGCAGAAATCCAGGAAAATATCCATCCTCGACTATGGCGATATGTACCATCCAAAAGTAACCCAGCAGACTGCGCCTCTCGAGGACTTAACCCGGACGAACTTGTCGAATCCAAGCTTTGGTGGAACGGACCATCATGGTTACAGCAATCCAGAGAGGATTGGCCAAAACAGCCCACGTTTCACAAGTGCTCTGAACTTGAAATCCGAACAGTCAAGGCATTGACTTGCACTGGCCTAGAAATTGAATGGTTAACAAGGTATTCCTCATTTCCTAAATTAGTAAGAATTGTCGCTTATTGCAAAAGGTTTTTTAACAACTGCAAATCTAAAAGCACAATTAAGCAGTCTAGCTATCTCACATACTCCGAATTACAAGAAGCTGAGAATATTATCATATCCATTGTACAGCAGATAGCATTTCCAAATGAGTTCCATTGTCTTAAATCAAATAAACCAATTTCAAGGACAAGCCGCATTCTCACTTTTAATCCATATTTAGACCATAAGCAATTAATCCGAGTCGGCGGCAGACTCGAAAATTCGATACTGACCTACAATCAAAAGCACCCAATCATCCTACCAAATGACCATCATGTGTCACGGATTATCATTAATAACATTCATCATTGTGCATTACATGGAGGTATACAACTCACCCTCAATTTATTACGTAACAAATACTGGCTGCTTAACGCCAGAAACACCGTTCGTCAGCAGTTACGAAAATGCATCCCCTGCTTCAAAACAAAACCAACGCCATCTACACAGATTATGGGAAACCTTCCATCATCACGAATCACCCCTGCATTAACCTTCGAACACACTGGCGTCGATTATGCCGGTCCCATTGACATTAAAACGTCAAAATTAAGAAACGCTAAAATCATCAAGGGATATCTAAGCATTTTTGTATGCATGGCGACCAAAGCCATTCACATTGAAGTCGTGTCGGAATTGACGACAGCGGCATTCATCGCTGCATTGAAGCGATTCATAAGCCGCCGAGGCTTATGCGCCCATATTTATTCCGATTGCGGCACGAACTTCGTCGGCGCAAGCAGGGAATTGTCTAATCAAATTAAAACCATTTTGAAGACATTTCCACATGACAGTTCTACTGTCACAGAACTAGCAAGCATTACGTGGCATTTCAACCCACCGTCAGCGCCACACTTTGGTGGATTATGGGAAGCAGGAGTTAAGGCAGTAAAAAATCCCTTGAAGCGAACCTTGCAAAACGCCATTTTAACTTTTGAAGAACTGTCAACCGTAATCTGTCAAATCGAAGCTTGCGTAAATTCCAGACCTCTGTCACCGCTTTCCAATGATCCAAGCGATTTTAACATTTTAACTCCTGGGCATTTTTTAATTGGTCGAAATTTAAAGACAATTCCAGAACTGTCTATCACTGATAAAACAACTTCCCTCAAACGTTGGCAATATGTCCAATGGTTGACAGATCAATTCTGGAAAAAGTGGTCAAAAGAATATCTTCAAGGTTTACAAGCTCGTAAAAAATGGAAAAAACCAGAAGATAACCTCAAAATAAATGATTTAGTTTTAATACAAGATCATCATTGTCCAGCCACAAAATGGCCGACAGGTCGAATAATAAAAATCAACCCAGGCCAGGACAAAAGGGTCAGAGTAGCAACTGTCAAAACACAGAATACTCAAATAATTCGGCCAATTATTAAATTATACAAGTTACCCATTTAAACAAAAATATAATTCAACAAAATTTTTCACATTAAAAATCAAAAATAAATAACATCCCACACGAAGCACAAACGATCCCACACGGGCATAACGAAGCACGACATTTGTTTTTCTCAACACAATAACTTTTCGTAATATCAGTGCCAAATTAAATAGTACAATATTACTAACATAAATAATAAATTAATACTACACCACAAATATATACATTTATCCCCGAATCACATTATTCAATTCAAAAATGAAGCGTGTGGGCCTTAATTAAACAAAATAAAGCAATACAAATTCATCCAACTTCAGCTCAAATCGAAAGAAGTCATCACTTGACAAGCACACATGGAGTAGATAAGACCGCCATCATTAGTTTTCTTTTAATTTGGTTAATTTTTTTAGTTTTTATCATTTCTTTTTTGAGTTGTTTTTTTGGTTTATTATTTTTTGAAACTATGGACTCATTACCTTGCCTGGATGACTGTCTCTGGATCGATGACATTCCCGATCTAGAGAATATTCAAACAAGGGGTCCTTCGTTACCTAAGACTACTCCAATAAAGGATCATTTACGAGCAACAGAGATGCCCAAACCACCAAGGTTATTCAAGCCTCCATTCGAGGCAGTCCCAGCTACCAAACAGGTACAGGCACTCGCACGAGGCCCAGGTATTCGAGTCCATACGACTCCATCTCGACCCCCAACTGGGACAAAAACGCGAAAATCGTGTAGAATATCCCAGTTCTGCACCGAAAAGGGCACGGGTACTCCCACAAGTTCCCTATTTCAAACCGCTACATGAACCACGTCCCAGCTCAAGTTCAAAACAAGCCAAAAACCCACAGGCAACAACAAGTCGAAATGAGACCGAAAAAAGTGCAGAATGTGTCAGCTCAGCGCCACGGGATTTCAAAAAACCACGTCCAAGAACGCCACAACTAGCTGAGGAACCAGGTACCAGCTCACCTCCAAAACCAGTACAGGCAAATGATGAAGAAAGGACACGTCCAGTTCCACGAACAGGAGTACTTTTCCAGGACGCAATTCTGCCTCCAACAAATTTTATTATTGATCCACTTCTGTGGAGTGAGATCCGCAGGCAGCCCATACCATGGGAAAAAGCCTTGACAGCAAGAAAATGCTTCAGGGTACAAACCGACGAAGGCGACACTCTCCGTTTCATCAAAACATCAAACGGAAAAATACGCATACGCTTACAGGTCAAGAAACGTAAGTTTGTTAAAAAAAAAAAAAAAAGAACTCTTTCTAAATCATAGTAATAATAACAAAGAACACAACAGGACAAGGGTTATAGACAAATACTAACTTTATTTTTCAAACAAAATTTATTCAATCAAAATTCTCCAGCTACCTTCCTTTTTTTGAGGCGGGAGGATGTTCCGTCGCGGAACAATAATATAAAACAAATATAAATAAAAACACTCACTATATGTACATATAAAGTGCCACAGCAACTCCTGGCACTTTATAGGCATTGCCTGTAGTTCTTCGGGCCTCCTTTTTCTCCTTTTAGAAAATTTTTATTTTTTCTAGGCCTTTGGCCTTATATAAATATCCCTAAAAAGAAAACAAAACAAGATTAATCATAATATAAATAAAAAGTAAAAATCTCAGATCATTCCGATCTGAGACTTTTTACATGAAAAGTTACTCACCTAAAACCGTGGAATCCAACTCCCACGAAACACAGCATTCCTCCTCAAGAGCCGCAAAGCTGGAAATATAAATATAAAAATACATTAACACAAATAAATAAATAAACAAAAATGAAAAAACTTACCATTGTTTACGGCTACTGCCGTCTCCAGTGACATTTGTGTCACAGGCAGCTGGTACATTATCTTCTTCTTCTATTTACCAAAGAAGATCTCCACTACGCCAACGACAACAAAAATCTCCATAGCGACACGCTGCTACTGCATAGCGTCAAGGCAACAGCGACCGACAGACGCACTGCTCCCATTGTATTCCCGGCTATAAATAGCGAGCTGTTGGGAATAGCAAATCACTTGCAAATTGAGCAGTCGACAAGACAGATCGGAAGCGCTAAACCGAAATTAAGTCTTGATTAGGAAGGGAAGAATTGAACCCAGTTTTTTATTACTTAAATATATTTAAATTAAATTATATTTTTTCAGCACCCCCAAGGCTAAGGTAGTTTTGAACCTGGCAAATTTAATGAGCAGTGAATGAAGCTCATTCTGTTTGTATTTCATTTAGAGATTCCTTCTAATCTCGGTTTTTTATATTTTACAGGTTAAACGTGGAATAGTCGCGATTTATTTTGGATTTTTTGGATTTTTGAGTTCGTTTTATTTTGGATTTTTTATTTTTTTTTTTTTTTTTTATCAGTTGAATTCTTGTTTGGTTTTATTATTTTATTATTTCATTAGTTTATTATTTTTTATAATTATCGAAATTGGTTTGATTGAATTATTAGGCTAAGGTAAATTTTGTGAAGAATAAAAAATATATTGACATTAAAATTTTGTGTTCACCAGTCCTGTCCATCACACCGGCACCTCCCCCTTTTTATGTAAAGCCCATATTGGGACTTCACAAAAGCCGAAAGGCGAAAGGCGAAAGGCGAAAGGCGAAAGGCGAAAGGCAAAAGTCGAAAGGCGTAAGGCGAAAGGCGAAAGGCGAAAGGCGAAAGGCGAAAGGCGAAAGGCGAAAGGCGAAAGGCGAAAGGTGAAAGGCGAAAGGCGAAAGGCGAAAGGCGAAAGGGGAAAGGCGAAAGGCGAAAGGCGGAAGGCGAAAGGTGAAAGGCGAAAGGTGAAAGGCGAAAGGCGAAAGGCGAAAGGCGAAAGGAAAAAGGCGAAAGGCGAAAGGCGAAAGGCGAAAGGCGAAAGGCGAAAGGCGAAAGGAAAAACGATTTTCAAAACATGAAATGAAAATGGAGAAATTTAAAATGCCTGAAGCCAAAGAAAAAACGATATTCAAAAGATAAAATACAAAAGTTGAAATTGAAAATGCGAAATGGAAAATTCGAAATTATAAATTTGTATTTCAAAATGCTAAAGGCTAATTGCGAAAGACGAAAGACGAAAGGCGAAGGGCGAAAGGCGAAATTCGAAAGGCGAAATTCGAAAGCCGGAAGGCGAAAAGCGAAAGGCGGAAGGTGAAAGGCGAAAGGCGAAAGGCGAAAGGCGAAAGGCGAAAGGCGAAAGGCGAAATTCGAAAGGCGAAAGGCGAAAGGCGGAAGGCGAAAGGCGAAAGGCGAAAGGCGAAAGGCGAAAGGCGAAAAGCGGAAGGCAAAAGGAAAAATGATTTTCAAAACACGAAATGAAAATGGAGAAATTTAAAATGCCTAAAGCAAAAGAAAAAAACGATATTCAAAAGATAAAATACAAAAGTTGAAATTGAAAATGCGAAATGGAAAATTCGAAATTATAAATTTGTATTTCAAAATGCTAAAGGCGAATTGCGAAAGGCGAAAGACGGAAGGCGAAAGGCGAAGGGCGAAAGTCGAAAGGCGAAAGGCGAAATGCAAAAGGCGAAAGGCGAAAGGCGAAAGGCGAAAGGTGAAAGGCGAAAGGCGAAAGGTGAAAGGCGAAAGCCGAAAGGCGAAAGGCGAAAGGCGAAAGGCAAAAGGCGAAAGGCGTAAGGCGAAAGGCGAAAGGCGAAAGGCGAAAGGCGAAAGGCGAAAGGCGAAAGGCGAAAGGCGAAAGGTGAAAGGCGAAAGGCGAAAGGCGAAAGGCGAAAGGCGAAAGGGGAAAGGCGAAAGGCGAAAGGCGGAAGGCGGAAGGCAAAAGGAAAAACGATTTTCAAAACATGAAATGAAAATGGAGAAATTTAAAATGCCTGAAGCAAAAGAAAAAACGATATTCAAAAGATAAAATACAAAAGTTGAAATTGAAAATGCGAAATGGAAAATTCGAAATTATAAATTTGTATTTCAAAATGCTAAAGGCTAATTGCGAAAGACGAAAGACGAAAGGCGAAAGGCGAAAGGCGAAAGGCGAAAGGCGAAAGGCGAAAGGCGAAAGGCAAAAGGCGAAAGGCGTAAGGCGAAAGGCGAAAGGCGAAAGGTGAAAGGCGAAAGGCGAAAGGCGAAAGGCGAAAGGCGAAAGGCGAAAGGCGAAAGGCGAAAGGCGAAAGGCGAAAGGCGAAAGGCGAAAGGCAAAAGGCGAAAGGCGTAAGGCGAAAGGCGAAAGGCGAAAGGCGAAAGGCGAAAGGCGAAAGGCGAAAGGCGAAAGGCGAAAGGCGAAAGGCGAAAGGCGAAAGGCGAAAGGCGAAAGGCGAAAGGCGAAAGGCGAAAGGCGAAAGGCGAAAGGGGAAATGCAAAAGGCGAAAGGCGAAAGGCGAAAGGTGAAAGGCGAAAGGCGAAAGGCGAAAGGCGAAAGGCGAAAGGCGGAAGGTGAAAGGCGAAAGGCGAAAGGCAAAAGGCGAAAGGCGTAAGGCGAAAGGCGAAAGGCGAAAGGCGAAAGGCGAAAGGCGAAAGGCGAAAGGCGAAAGGCGAAAGGCGAAAGGCGAAAGGCGAAAGGCGAAAGGCGGAAGGTGGAAGGCAAAAGGAAAAACGATTTTCAAAACATGAAATGAAAATGGAGAAATTTAAAATGCCTGAAGCAAAAGAAAAAACGATATTCAAAAGATAAAATACAAAAGTTGAAATTGAAAATGCGAAATGGAAAATTCGAAATTATAAATTTGTATTTCAAAATGCTAAAGGCTAATTGCGAAAGACGAAAGACGAAAGGCGAAGGGCGAAAGTCGAAAGGCGAAAGGCGAAATGCAAAAGGCGAAAGGCGAAAGGCGAAAGGTGAAAGGCGAAAGGCGAAAGGTGAAAGGCGAAAGGCGAAAGGCGAAAGGCGAAAGGAAAAAGGCGAAAGGCGAAAGGCGAAAGGCGAAAGGCGAAAGGCGAAAGGAAAAACGATTTTCAAAACATGAAATGAAAATGGAGAAATTTAAAACGCCTGAAGCAAAAGAAAAAACGATATTCAAAAGATAAAATACAAAAGTTGAAATTGAAAATGCGAAATGGAAAATTCGAAATTATAAATTTGTATTTCAACATGCTAAAGGCTAATTGCGAAAGACGAAAGACGAAAGGCGAAGGGCGAAAGGCGAAATTCGAAAGGCGAAATTCGAAAGCCGGAAGGCGAAAAGCGAAAGGCGGAAGGTGAAAGGCGAAAGGCGAAAGGCGAAAGGCGAAAGGCGAAATTCGAAAGGCGAAAGGCGAAAGGCGGAAGGCGAAAGGCGAAAGGCGAAAGGCGAAAGGCGAATGGCGAAAGGCGAAAAGCGGAAGGCAAAAGGAAAAATGATTTTCAAAACATGAAATGAAAATGTAAAAATTTAAAATGCCTGAAGCAAAAGAAAAAACGATATTCAAAAGATAAAATACAAAAGTTGAAATTGAAAATGCGAAATGGAAAATTCGAAATTATAGATTTGTATTTCAAAATGCTAAAGGCGAATTGCGAAAGGCGAAAGACGACAGGCGAAGGGCGAAAGTCGAAAGGCGAAAGTCGAAATGCAAAAGGCGAAAGGCGAAAGGCGAAAGGTGAAAGGCGAAAGGCGAAAGGTGAAAGGCGAAAGGCGAAAGGTGAAAGGCGAAAGGCGAAAGGCGAAAGGCGAAATGCGAAAGGCGAAAGGCGTAAGGCGAAACGCGAAAGGCGAAAGGCGAAAGACGAAAGGCGAAAGGCGAAAGGCGGAAGGCGGAAGGCAAAAGGAAAAACGATTTTCAAAACATGAAATGAAAATGGAGAAATTTAAAATGCCTGAAGCAAAAGAAAAAACGATATTCAAAAGATAAAATACAAAAGTTGAAATTGAAAATGCGAAATGGAAAATTCGAAATTATAAATTTGTATTTCAAAATGCTAAAGGCTAATTGCGAAAGACGAAAGACGAAAGGCGAAGGGCGAAAGTCGAAAGGCGAAAGTCGAAAGGCGAAAGGCGAAAGGCGAAAGGCGAAAGGCGAAAGGCGAAAGGCGAAAGGGGAAAGGCGAAAGGCGAAAGGCGAAAGGCGAAAGGCGAAAGGCGGAAGGTGAAAGGCGAAAGGCGAAAGGCGAAAGGCGAAAGGCGAACGGCGAAAGGCGAAAGGCGAAAGGCGAAAAGCGGAAGGCAAAAGGAAAAACGATTTTCAAAACATGAAATGAAAATGGAGAAATTTAAAATGCCTGAAGCAAAAGTAAAAACGATATTCAAAAGATAAAATACAAAAGTTGAAATTGAAAATGCGAAATGGAAAATTCGAAATTATAAATTTGTATTTCAAAATGCTAAGGGCTAATTGCGAAAGATGAAAGACGAAAGGCGAAGGGCGAAAGTCGAATGGCGAAAGGCGAAATGCAAAAGGCGAAAGGCGAAAGGCGAAAGGCGAAAGGCGAAAGGCGAAAGGCGAAAGGCGAAATGCGAAAGGCGAAAGGCGGAAGGTGAAAGGCGTAAGGCGAAAGGCGAAAGGCGAAAGGCGAAAGGCGAAAGGCGTAAGGCGAAAGGCGAAAGGCGAAAGGCGAAAGGCGAAAGGCGGAAGGTGAAACGCGTAAGGCGAAAGGCGAAAGGCGAAAGGCGAAAGGCGAAAGGCGAAAGGCGAAAGGCGAAAGGCGAAAGGCGAAAGGCGAAAGGCGAAAGGCGAAAGGCGAAAGGCGAAAGGCGTAAGGCGAAATGTGAAAGGCGAAAGGCGAAAGGCGAAAGGCGAAAGGCGAAAGGCGAAAGGCGAAAGGGGAAAGGCGAAAGACGAAAGGCGAAAGGCGAAAGGCGAAAGGCGAAAGGCGAAAGGCGAAAGGCGAAAGGCGAAAGGCGAAAGGCGAAAGGCGAAAGGCGAAAGGCGAAGGCGAAAGGCAAAAGGCGAAAGGCGAAAGGCGAAAGGCGAAAGGCGAAAGGCGAAAGGCGAAAGGCGGAAGGTGAAAGGTGAAAGGCGAAAGGCGAAAGGCGAAAGGCGAAAAGCGAAAGGCGAAAAGCGAAAGGCGTAAGGCGAAAGGCGAAAGGCGAAAGGCGAAAGGCGAAAGGCGAAAGGCGCAAGGCGAAAGGCGAAAGGCGAAAGGCGAAAAGCGGAAGGCAAAAGGAAAAACGATTTTCAAAACATGAAATGAAAATGGAGAAATTTAAAATGCCTAAAGCAAAAGAAAAAAACGATATTCAAAAGATAAAATACAAAAGGTGAAATTGAAAATGCGAAATGGAAAATTCGAAATTATAAATTTGTATTTCAAAATGCTAAAGGCGAATTGCGAAAGGCGAAAGACGAAAGGCGAAGGGCGAAAGTCGAAAGGCGAAAGGCGAAATGCAAAAGGCGAAAGGCGAAAGGTGAAAGACGAAAGGCGAAAGGTGAAAGGCGAAAGGCGAAAGGCGAAAGGCGGAAGGCGAAAGGCGAAAGGCGAAAGGCGAAAGGCGAAAGGCGAAAGGCGAAAGGCGAAAGGCGAAAGGCGAAAGGCGAAAGGCGAAAGGCGAAAGGCGAAAGGCGAAAGGCGAAAGGCGAAAGAGGAAAGGCGAAAGGCGAAAGGCGAAAGGCGAAAGGCGGAAGGTGAAAGGCGAAAGGCGAAAGGCGAAAGGCGAAAGGCGAAAAGCGAAAGGCGAAAGGCGAAAGGCGAAAGGCGAAAGGCGAACGGCGAAAGGCGAAAGGCGAAAGGCGAAAGGCGAAAAGCGGAAGGCAAAAGGAAAAACGATTTTCAAAACATGAAATGAAAATGGAGAAATTTAAAATGCCTGAAGCAAAAGAAAAAACGATATTCAAAAGATAAAATACAAAAGTTGAAATTGAAAATGCGAAATGGAAAATTCGAAATTATAAATTTGTATTTCTAAATGCTAAGGGCTAATTGCGAAAGATGAAAGACGAAAGGCGAAGGGCGAAAGTCGAATGGCGAAAGGCGAAATGCAAAAGGCGAAAGGCGAAAGGCGAAAGGCGAAAGGCAAAAGGCGAAAGGCGAAAGGCGAAAGGCGAAAGGCGAAAGGCGAAAGGCGAAAGGCGAAAGGCGAAAGGCGAAAGGCGGAAGGTGAAAGGCGTAAGGCGAAAGGCGAAAGGCGAAAGGAGAAAGTCGAAAGGCGAAAGCCGAAAGGCGAAAGGCGAAAGGCGAAAGGCGAAAGGCGAAAGGCGTAAGGCGAAAGGTGAAAGGCGAAAGGCGAAAGGCGAAAGGCGAAAGGCGAAAGGCGAAAGGCGGAAGGCAAAAGGAAAAACGATTTTCAAAACATGAAATGAAAATGGAGAAATTTAAAATGCCTGAAGCAAAAGAAAAAACGATATTCAAAAGATAAAATACAAAAGTTGAAATTGAAAATGCGAAATGGAAAATTCGAAATTATAAATTTGTATTTCAAAATGCTAAAGGCTAATTGCGAAAGACGAAAGACGAAAGACGAAAGACGAAGGGCGAAAGGCGAAATTCGAAAGGCGAAATTCGAAAGCCGGAAGGCGAAAAGCGAAAGGCGGAAGGTGAAAGGCGAAAGGCGAAAGGCGAAAGGCGAAAGGCGAAATTCGAAAGGCGAAAGGCGAAAGGCGGAAGGCGAAAGGCGAAAGGCGAAAGGCGAAAGGCGAAAGGCGAAAAGCGGAAGGCAAAAGGAAAAATGATTTTCAAAACATGAAATGAAAATGGAGAAATTTAAAATGCCTAAAGCAAAAGAAAAAAACGATATTCAAAAGATAAAATACAAAAGTTGAAATTGAAAATGCGAAATGGAAAATTCGAAATTATAAATTTGTATTTCAAAATGCTAAAGGCGAATTGCGAAAGGCGAAAGACGAAAGGCGAAAGGCGAAGGGCGAAAGTCGAAAGGCGAAAGGCGAAATGCAAAAGGCGAAAGGCGAAAGGCGAAAGGTGAAAGGCGAAAGGCGAAAGGTGAAAGGCGAAAGCCGAAAGGCGAAAGGCGAAAGGCGAAAGGCGAAAGGCAAAAGGCGAAAGGCGTAAGGCGAAAGGCGAAAGGCGAAAGGCGAAAGGCGAAAGGCGAAAGGCGAAAGGTGAAAGGCGAAAGGCGAAAGGCGAAAGGCGAAAGGGGAAAGGCGAAAGGCGAAAGGCGGAAGGCGAAAGGTGAAAGGCGAAAGGTGAAAGGCGAAAGGCGAAAGGCGAAAGGCGAAAGGAAAAAGGCGAAAGGCGAAAGGCGAAAGGCGAAAGGAAAAACGATTTTCAAAACATGAAATGAAAATGGAGAAATTTAAAATGCCTGAAGCAAAAGAAAAAAACGATATTCAAAAGATAAAATACAAAAGTTGAAATTGAAAATGCGAAATGGAAAATTCGAAATTATAAATTTGTATTTCAAAATGCTAAAGGCTAATTGCGAAAGACGAAAGACGAAAGGCGAAGGGCGAAAGGCGAAATTCGAAAGGCGAAATTCGAAAGCCGGAAGGCGAAAAGCGAAAGGCGGAAGGTGAAAGGCGAAAGGCGAAAGGCGAAAGGCGAATGGCGAAAGGCGAAAGGCGAAATTCGAAAGGCGAAAGGCGAAAGGCGGAAGGCGAAAGGCGAAAGGCGAAAGGCGAAAGGCGAAAGGCGAAAGGCGAATGGCGAAAGGCGAAAAGCGGAAGGCAAAAGGAAAAATGATTTTCAAAACATGAAATGAAAATGGAGAAATTTAAAATGCCTAAAGCAAAAGAAAAAAACGATATTCAAAAGATAAAATACAAAAGTTGAAATTGAAAATGCGAAATGGAAAATTCGAAATTATAAATTTGTATTTCAAAATGCTAAAGGCGAATTGCGAAAGGCGAAAGACGAAAGGCGAAAGGCGAAGGGCGAAAGTCGAAAGGCGAAAGGCGAAATGCAAAAGGCGAAAGGCGAAAGGCGAAAGGCGAAAGGTGAAAGGCGAAAGGCGAAAGGTGAAAGGCGAAAGCCGAAAGGCGAAAGGCGAAAGGCGAAAGGCAAAAGGCGAAAGGCGTAAGGCGAAAGGCGAAAGGCGAAAGGCGAAAGGCGAAAGGCGAAAGGCGAAAGGCGAAAGGCGAAAGGCGAAAGGCGAAAGGCGAAAGGTGAAAGGCGAAAGGCGAAAGGCGAAAGGCGAAAGGCGAAAGGGGAAAGGCGAAAGGCGAAAGGCGGAAGGCGGAAGGCAAAAGGAAAAACGATTTTCAAAACATGAAATGAAAATGGAGAAATTTAAAATGCCTGAAGCAAAAGAAAAAACGATATTCAAAAGATAAAATACAAAAGTTGAAATTGAAAATGCGAAATGGAAAATTCGAAATTATAAATTTGTATTTCAAAATGCTAAAGGCTAATTGCGAAAGACGAAAGACGAAAGGCGAAAGGCGAAAGGCGAAAGGCGAAAGGCGAAAGGCGAAAGGCGAAAGGCAAAAGGCGAAAGGCGTAAGGCGAAAGGCGAAAGGCGAAAGGCGAAAGGCGAAAGGCGAAAGGCGAAAGGCGAAAGGCGAAAGGCGAAAGGCGAAAGGCGAAAGGCGAAAGGCGAAAGGCGAAAGACGAAAGGCGAAAGGCGAAAGGCGAAAGGCAAAAGGCGAAAGGCGTAAGGCGAAAGGCGAAAGGCGAAAGGCGAAAGGCGAAAGGCGAAAGGCGAAAGGCGAAAGGCGAAAGGCGAAAGGCGAAAGGCGAAAGGCGAAAGGCGAAAGGCGAAAGGCGAAAGGCGAAAGGCGAAAGGGGAAAGGCGAAAGGCGAAAGGCGGAAGGCGGAAGGCAAAAGGAAAAACGATTTTCAAAACATGAAATGAAAATGGAGAAATTTAAAATGCCTGAAGCAAAAGAAAAAACGATATTCAAAAGATAAAATACAAAAGTTGAAATTGAAAATGCGAAATGGAAAATTCGAAATTATAAATTTGTATTTCAAAATGCTAAAGGCTAATTGCGAAAGACGAAAGACGAAAGGCGAAGGGCGAAAGTCGAAAGGCGAAAGGCGAAATGCAAAAGGCGAAAGGCGAAAGGCGAAAGGTGAAAGGCGAAAGGCGAAAGGTGAAAGGCGAAAGGCGAAAGGCGAAAGGCGAAAGGCGAAAGGAAAAAGGCGAAAGGCGAAAGGCGAAAGGCGAAAGGCGAAAGGAAAAACGATTTTCAAAACATGAAATGAAAATGGAGAAATTTAAAATGCCTGAAGCAAAAGAAAAAACGATATTCAAAAGATAAAATACAAAAGTTGAAATTGAAAATGCGAAATGGAAAATTCGAAATTATAAATTTGTATTTCAAAATGCTAAAGGCTAATTGCGAAAGACGAAAGACGAAAGGCGAAGGGCGAAAGGCGAAATTCGAAAGGCGAAATTCGAAAGCCGGAAGGCGAAAAGCGAAAGGCGGAAGGTGAAAGGCGAAAGGCGAAAGGCGAAAGGCGAAAGGCGAAAGGCGAAAGGCGAAATTCGAAAGGCGAAAGGCGAAAGGCGGAAGGCGAAAGGCGAAAGACGAAAGGCGAAAGGCGAAAGGCGAAAGGCGAAAGGCGAAAAGCGGAAGGCAAAAGGAAAAATGATTTTCAAAACATGAAATGAAAATGGAGAAATTTAAAATGCCTAAAGCAAAAGAAAAAAACGATATTCAAAAGATAAAATACAAAAGTTGAAATTGAAAATGCGAAATGGAAAATTCGAAATTATAAATTTGTATTTCAAAATGCTAAAGGCGAATTGCGAAAGGCGAAAGACGAAAGGCGAAAGGCGAAGGGCGAAAGTCGAAAGGCGAAAGGCGAAATGCAAAAGGCGAAAGGCGAAAGGTGAAAGGCGAAAGGCGAAAGGTGAAAGGCGAAAGCCGAAAGGCGAAAGGCGAAAGGCGAAAGGCGAAAGGCGAAAGGCGAAAGGCAAAAGGCGAAAGGCGTAAGGCGAAAGGCGAAAGGCGAAAGGCGAAAGGCGAAAGGCGAAAGGCGAAAGGCGAAAGGCGAAAGGCGAAAGGCGAAAGGCGAAAGGCGAAAGGCGAAAGGCGAAAGGCGAAAGGCGAAAGGCGAAAGGCGAAAGGCGAAAGGCGAAAGGCGAAAGGCGAAAGGCGAAAGGCAAAAGGCGAAAGGCGTAAGGCGAAAGGCGAAAGGCGAAAGGCGAAAGGCGAAAGGCGAAAGGCGAAAGGCGAAAGGCGAAAGGCGAAAGGCGAAAGGCGAAAGGCGAAAGGCGAAAGGCGAAAGGCGAAAGGCGAAAGGCGAAAGGCAAAAGGCGAAAGGCGTAAGGCGAAAGGCGAAAGGCGAAAGGCGAAAGGCGAAAGGCGAAAGGCGAAAGGCGAAAGGCGAAAGGCGAAAGGCGAAAGGCGAAAGGCGAAAGGCGAAAGGCGAAAGGCGAAAGGCGAAAGGCGAAAGGGGAAAGGCGAAAGGCGAAAGGCGGAAGGCGGAAGGCAAAAGGAAAAACGATTTTCAAAACATGAAATGAAAATGGAGAAATTTAAAATGCCTGAAGCAAAAGAAAAAACGATATTCAAAAGATAAAATACAAAAGTTGAAATTGAAAATGCGAAATGGAAAATTCGAAATTATAAATTTGTATTTCAAAATGCTAAAGGCTAATTGCGAAAGACGAAAGACGAAAGGCGAAGGGCGAAAGGCGAAATTCGAAAGGCGAAATTCGAAAGCCGGAAGGCGAAAAGCGAAAGGCGGAAGGTGAAAGGCGAAAGGCGAAAGGCGAAAGGCGAAAGGCGAAATTCGAAAGGCGAAAGGCGAAAGGTGGAAGGCGAAAGGCGAAAGGCGAAAGGCGAAAGGCGAAAGGCGAAAGGCGAAAGGCGAAAGGCGAAAGGCGAAAAGCGGAAGGCAAAAGGAAAAATGATTTTCAAAACATGAAATGAAAATGGAGAAATTTAAAATGCCTAAAGCAAAAGAAAAAAACGATATTCAAAAGATAAAATACAAAAGTTGAAATTGAAAATGCGAAATGGAAAATTCGAAATTATAAATTTGTATTTCAAAATGCTAAAGGCGAATTGCGAAAGGCGAAAGACGAAAGGCGAAAGGCGAAGGGCGAAAGTCGAAAGGCGAAAGGTGAAATGCAAAAGGCGAAAGGCGAAAGGCGAAAGGCGAAAGGCGAAAGGCGAAAGGCGAAGGCGAAAGGCAAAAGGCGAAAGGCGAAAGGCGAAAGGCGAAAGGCGAAAGGCGAAAGGCGAAAGGCGAAAGGCGGAAGGTGAAAGGTGAAAGGCGAAAGGCGAAAGGCGAAAGGCGAAAGGCGAAAGGCGAAAAGCGAAAGGCGAAAGGCGAAAGGCGAAAGGCGAAAGGCGAAAGGCGAAAAGCGGAAGGCAAAAGGAAAAACGATTTTCAAAACATGAAATGAAAATGGAGAAATTTAAAATGCCTAAAGCAAAAGAAAAAAACGATATTCAAAAGATAAAATACAAAAGGTGAAATTGAAAATGCGAAATGGAAAATTCGAAATTATAAATTTGTATTTCAAAAGGCAAAAGGCGAATTGCGAAAGGCGAAAGACGAAAGGCGAAGGGCGAAAGTCGAAAGGCGAAAGGCGAAATGCAAAAGGCGAAAGGCGAAAGGCGAAAGGTGAAAGGCGAAAGGCGAAAGGTGAAAGGCGAAAGGCGAAAGGCGAAAGGCGAAAGGCGAAAGGCGAAAGGCGAAAGGCGAAAGGCGAAAGGCGAAAGGCGAAAGGCGAAAGGCGAAAGGCGAAAGGCGAAAGGCGAAAGGCGAAAGGGGAAAGGCGAAAGGCGAAAGGCGAAAGGCGAAAGGCGGAAGGTGAAAGGCGAAAGGCGAAAGGCGAAAGGCGAAAGGCGAAAGGCGAAAGGCGAAAGGCGAAAGGCGAAAGGCGAAAGGCGAAAGGCGAAAGGCGAACGGCGAAAGGCGAAAGGCGAAAGGCGAAAAGCGGAAGGCAAAAGGAAAAACGATTTTCAAAACATGAAATGAAAATGGAGAAATTTAAAATGCCTAAAGCAAAAGAAAAAAACGATATTCAAAAGATAAAATACAAAAGGTGAAATTGAAAATGCGAAATGGAAAATTCGAAATTATAAATTTGTATTTCAAAATGCTAAAGGCTAATTGCGAAAGACGAAAGACGAAAGGCGAAGGGCGAAAGTCGAAAGGCGAAAGGCGAAATGCAAAAGGCGAAAGGCGAAAGGCGAAAGGTGAAAGGCGAAAGGCGAAAGGTGAAAGGCGAAAGGCGAAAGGCGAAAGGCGAAAGGCGAAATGCGAAAGGCGAAATGCGAAAGGCGAAAGGCGAAAGGCGAAAGGCGAAAGGCGAAAGGCGAAAGGGGAAAGGCGAAAGGCGAAAGGCGAAAGGCGAAAGTCGAAAGGCGAAAGGCGTAAGGCGAAAGGCGAAAGGCGAAAGGCGAAAGGCGAAAGGCGAAAGGCGAAAGGCGAAAGGCGAAAGGCGAAAGGCGAAAGGCGAAAGGCGAAAGGCGAAAGGCGAAAGGCGAAAAGCGGAAGGCAAAAGGAAAAACGATTTTCAAAACACGAAATGAAAATGGAGAAATTTAAAATGCCTAAAGCAAAAGAAAAAAACGATATTCAAAAGATAAAATACAAAAGGTGAAATTGAAAATGCGAAATGGAAAATTCGAAATTATAAATTTGTATTTCAAAATGCTAAAGGCGAATTGCGAAAGGCGAAAGACGAAAGGCGAAGGGCGAAAGTCGAAAGACGAAAGGCGAAATGCAAAAGGCGAAAGGCGAAAGGCGAAAGGTGAAAGGCGAAAGGCGAAAGGCGAAAGGCGAAAGGCGAAAGGCGAAAGGCGAAAGGCGAAAGGCGAAAGGCGTAAGGCGAAAGGTGAAAGGCGAAAGGCGAAAGGCGAAAGGCGAAAGGCGAAAGGCGAAAGGCGAAAGGCGAAAGGCGAAAGACGAAAGGCGAAAGGCGAAAGGCGAAAGGCGAAAGGCGAAAGGCGAAAGGCGAAAGGCGAAAGGCGAAAGGCGAAAGGCGAAGACGAAAGGCAAAAGGCGAAAGGCGAAAGGCGAAAGGCGAAAGGCGAAAGGCGAAAGGCGAAAGGCGAAAGGCGAAAGGCGAAAGGCGAAAGGCGAAAGGCGAAAAGCGAAAGGCGAAAGGCGAAAGGCGAAAGGCGAAAGGCGAAAGGCGAGAAGCGGAAGGCAAAAGGAAAAACGATTTTCAAAACATGAAATGAAAATGGAGAAATTTAAAATGCCTAAAGCAAAAGAAAAAAACGATATTCAAAAGATAAAATACAAAAGGTGAAATTGAAAATGCGAAATGGAAAATTCGAAATTATAAATTTGTATTTCAAAATGCTAAAGGCTAATTGCGAAAGACGAAAGACGAAAGGCGAAGGGCGAAAGTCGAAAGGCGAAAGGCGAAATGCAAAAGGCGAAAGGCGAAAGGCGAAAGGTGAAAGGCGAAAGGCGAAAGGTGAAAGGCGAAAGGCGAAAGACGAAAGGCGAAAGGCGAAATGCGAAAGGCGAAAGGCGAAAGGCGAAAGGCGAAAGGCGAAAGGCGAAAGGCGAAAGGCGAAAGGGGAAAGGCGAAAGGTGAAAGGCGAAAGGCGAAAGACGAAAGGCGAAAGGCGTAAGGCGAAAGGCGAAAGGCGAAAGGCGAAAGGCGAAAGGCGAAAGGCGAAAGGCGAAAGGCGAAAGGCGAAAGGCGAAAGGCGAAAGGCGAAAGGTGAAAGGCGAAATGCAAAAGGCGAAAGGCGAAAGGCGAAAGGCGTAAGGCGAAAGGTGAAAGGCGAAAGGCGAAAGGCGAAAGGCGAAAGGCGAAAGGCGAAAGGCGGAAGGCAAAAGGAAAAACGATTTTCAAAACATGAAATGAAAATGGAGAAATTTAAAATGCCTGAAGCAAAAGAAAAAACGATATTCAAAAGATAAAATACAAAAGTTGAATTTGAAAATGCGAAATGGAAAATTCGAAATTATAAATTTGTATATCAAAATGCTAAAGGCTAATTGCGAAAGACGAAAGACGAAAGGCGAAGGGCGAATGTCGAAAGGCGAAAGGCGAAAGGCGAAAGGCGAAATTCGAAAGGCGAAATTCGAAAGCCGGAAGGCGAAAAGCGAAAGGCGGAAGGTGAAAGGCGAAAGGCGAAAGGCGAAAGGCGAAAGGCGAAAGGCGAAAGTTGAAAGGCGAAAGGCAAAAGGCGAAAGGCGAAAGGCGAAAGGCGAAAGGCGAAAGGCGGAAGGCGAAAGGCGAAAGGCGAAAGGCGAAAGGCGAAAGGCGAAAGGCGAAAAGCGGAAGGCAAAAGGAAAAATGATTTTCAAAACATGAAATGAAAATGGAGAAATTTAAAATGCCTAAAGCAAAAGAAAAAACGATATTCAAAAGATAAAATACAAAAGTTGAAATTGAAAATGCGAAATGGAAAATTCGAAATTATAAATTTGTATTTCAAAATGCTAAAGGCGAATTGCGAAAGGCGAAAGACGAAAGGCGAAAGGCGAAGGGCGAAAGTCGAAAGGCGAAAGGCGAAATGCAAAAGGCGAAAGGCGAAAGGCGAAAGGTGAAAGGCGAAAGGCGAAAGGTGAAAGGCGAAAGCCGAAAGGCGAAAGGCGAAATGCGAAAGGCGAAAGGCGAAAGGCGTAAGGCGAAAGGCGAAAGGCGAAAGGCGAAAGGCGAAAGGCGAAAGGCGAAAGGCGAAAGGCGAAAGGCGAAAGACGAAAGGCGAAAGGCGAAAGGCGAAAGGCGAAAGGCGAAAGGCAAAAGGCGAAAGGCGAAAGGCGAAAGGCGAAAGGCGAAAGGGGAAACGCGAAAGGGGAAAGGCGAAAGGCGAAAGGCGGAAGGCGGAAGGCAAAAGGAAAAACGATTTTCAAAACATGAAATGAAAATGGAGAAATTTAAAATGCCTGAAGCAAAAGAAAAAACGATATTCAAAAGATAAAATACAAAAGTTGAAATTGAAAATGCGAAATGGAAAATTCAAAATTATAAATTTGTATTTCAAAATGCTAAAGGCTAATTGCGAAAGACGAAAGGCGAAGGGCGAAAGTCGAAAGGCGAAAGGCGAAATGCAAAAGGCGAAAGGCGAAAGGCGAAAGGCGAAAGGTGAAAGGCGAAAGGCGAAAGGTGAAAGGCGAAAGGCGAAAGGCGAAAGGCGAAAGGCGAAAGGCGAAAGGCGAAAGGCGAAAGGCGAAAAGCGAAAGGCGAAAGGCGAAAGGCGAAAGGCGAAAGGCGAAAGGCGAAAAGTGAAAGGCGAAAAGTGAAAGGCGAAAGGCGAAAGGCGAAAGGCGAAAGGCGAAAGGCGAAAGGCGAAAGGCGAAATGCGGAAGGCGAAAGGCGAAAGGTGAAGGGCGAGAGGCAAAAGTCAAAATGCTTAAGGCAAAAGGAAAAACGATTTTCAAAACATGAAATAAAAATGGAGAAATTTAAAATGCCTAAAGCAAAAGAAAAAACGATATTCAACAGATAAAATACAAAAGTTGAAATTAAAAATGCGAAATGGAAAATTCGAAATTATAAATTCGTATTTCAAAAGGCTAAAGGCGAAATGCGAAAGGCGAAAGACGAAAGGCGAAGGACGATTGTCGAAAGGCGAATGGCGAAAGGCGAAAGGCGAAAGGCTAAAGGCGAAATGCGAAAGGCGAAAGACGAAAGGCGAAGGACGATTGTCGAAAGGCGATTGGCGAAAGGCGAAAGGCGAAAGGCGAAAGGCGAAATGCGAAAGGCGAAAGGCGAAAGGCGAAGGCGAAAGGCGAAAGGCGAAAGGCGAAAGGCGAAAGGCGAAACGCGAAAGGCGAAAGGCGAAAGGCGAAAGGCGGAAGGCGAAAGGCGAAAGGCGAAAGGCGAAAGACGAAAAGCGGAAGGCAAAAGGAAAAATGATTTTCAAAACATGAAATGAAAATGGAGAAATTTAAAATGCCTAAAGCAAAAGAAAAAACGATATTCAAAAGATAAAATACAAAAGTTGAAATTGAAAATGCGAAATGGAAAATTCGAAATTATAAATTTGTATTTCAAAATGCTAAAGGCGAATTGCGAAAGGCAAAAGACGAAAGGCGAAAGGCGAAGGGCGAAAGTCGAAAGGCGAAAGGCGAAATGCAAAAGGCGAAAGGCGAAAGGCGAAAGGTGAAAAGCGAAAGGCGAAAGGTGAAAGGCGAAAGGCGAAAGGCGAAAGGCGAAAGGCGAAAGGCGAAAGGCGTAAGGCGAAAGGCGAAAGGCGAAAGGCGAAAGGCGAAAGGCGAAAGGCGAAAGGCGAAAGGCGAAAGGCCAAAGGCGAAAGGCGAAAGGCGAAAGGCGAAAGGCGAAAGGCGAAAGGCGAAAAGGGAAAGGCGAAAGGGGAAAGGCGAAAGGCGGAAGGCGAAAGGGGAAAGGCGAAAGGCGAAAAGCGAAAGGCGAAAGGCGAAAGGCGAAAGGCGAAAGGCGAAAGGCGAAAGGCGAAAGGCGAACGGCGAAAGGCGAAAGGCGAAAGGCGAAAAGCGGAAGGCAAAAGGAAAAACGATTTTCAAAACATGAAATGAAAATGGAGAAATTTAAAATGCCTGAAGCAAAAGAAAAAACGATATTCAAAAGATAAAATACAAAAGGTGAAATTGAAAATGCGAAATGGAAAATTCGAAATTATAAATTTGTATTTCAAAATGCTAAAGGCTAATTGCGAAAGACGAAAGACGAAAGGCGAAGGGCGAAAGTCGAAAGGCGAAAGGCGAAATGCAAAAGGCGAAAGGCGAAAGGCGAAAGGCGAAAGGTGAAAGGCGAAAGGCGAAAGGTGAAAGGCGAAAGGCGGAAGGCGGAAGGCAAAAGGAAAAACGATTTTCAAAACATGAAATGAAAATGGAGAAATTTAAAATGCCTGAAGCAAAAGAAAAAACGATATTCAAAAGATAAAATACAAAAGTTGAAATTGAAAATGCGAAATGGAAAATTCGAAATTATAAATTTGTATTTCAAAATGCTAAAGGCTAATTGCGAAAGACGAAAGACGAAAGGCGAAGGGCGAAAGTCGAAAGGCGAAAGGCGAAATGCAAAAGGCGAAAAGCGAAAGGCGAAAGGCGAAAGGTGAAGGGCGAAAGGCGAAAGGTGAAAGGCGAAAGGCGAAAGGCGAAAGGCGGAAGGCGAAAGGAAAAAGGCGAAAGGCGAAAGGCGAAAGGCGAAAGGCGAAAGGCGAAAGGCGAAAGGCGGAAGGTGAAACGCGTAAGGCGAAAGGCGAAAGGCGAAAGGCGAAAGGCGAAAGGCGTAAGGCGAAAGGTGAAAGGCGAAAGGCGAAAGGCGAAAGGCGAAAGGCGAAAGACGAAAGGCGAAAGGCGAAAGGGGAACGGCGAAAGGCGAAAGGCGAAAGGCGAAAAGTGAAAGGCGAAAGGCGAAAGGCGAAAGGCGAAAGGCGAAAGGCGAAAGGCGAAAGGCGAAAGGTGAAAGGCGAAAGGCGAAAGGCGGAAGACAAAAGCGAAAGGCGAAAAGCGAAAGGCGAAAAGCGAAAGGCGAAAAGCGGAAGGCGAAAGGCGAAAGGCGATAGGCGATAGGCGAAGGGCGTGAGGCAAAAGTCAAAATGCCTAAGGCAAAAGGAAAATCGATTTTCAAATGAAAATGGAGAAATTTAAAATGCCTAAAGCAAAAGAAAAAACGATATTCAAAAGATAATATACAAAAGTTGAAATTGAAAATGCGAAATGGAAAATTCGAAATTATAAATTCGTATTTCAAAATGCTAAAGGCGAAATGCGAAAGGCGAAAGACGAAAGGCGAAGGGCGAAAGTCGAAAGGCGAAAGGCGAAAGGCAAAAGTCGAAAGGCGAAAGGCGAAAGGAGAAAGGTGAAAGGCGAAAGGCGAAAGGCGAAAGGCGAAAGCCGAAAGGCGAAAGGCGAAAGGCGAAAGGCGGAAGGTGAAAGGCGTAAGGCGAAAGGCGAAAGGCGAAAGCCGAAAGGCGAAAGGCGGAAGGTGAAAGGCGTAAGGCGAAAGGCGAAAGGCGAAAGGCGAAAGGCGAAAGGCGAAAGGCGAAAGGCGAAAGGCGAAAGGCGAAAGGCGAAAGCCGAAAGGCGAAAGGCGAAAGGCGAAAGGCGGAAGGTGAAAGGCGTAAGGCGAAAGGCGAAAGTCGAAAGGCGAAAGGCGAAAGGCGAAAGGCGAAAGGCGAAAGGCGAAATGCGTAAGGCGAAAGGTGAAAGGCGAAAGGCGAAAGGCGGAAGACAAAAGGCGAAAGGCGAAAAGCGAAAGGCGAAAAGCGGAAGGCGAAAGGCGAAAGGCGATAGGCGATAGGCGAAGGGCGTGAGGCAAAAGTCAAAATGCCTAAGGCAAAAGGAAAATCGATTTTCAAATGAAAATGGAGAAATTTAAAATGCCTAAAGCAAAAGAAAAAACGATATTCAAAAGATAATATACAAAAGTTGAAATTGAAAATGCGAAATGGAAAATTCGAAATTATAAATTCGTATTTCAAAATGCTAAAGGCGAAATGCGAAAGGCGAAAGACGAAAGGCGAAGGGCGAAAGTCGAAAGGCGAAAGGCGAAAGGCAAAAGTCGAAAGGCGAAAGGCGAAAGGAGAAAGGTGAAAGGCGAAAGGCGAAAGGCGAAAGGCGAAAGGCGAAAGGCGAAATTCGACAGGCGGAAGGCGAAAAGCGAAAGGCGGAATGTGAAAGGCGAAAGGCGAAAGGCGAAAGGCGAAAGGCGAAAGGCGAAAGGCGAAAGTTGAAAGGCGAAAGGCGAAAAGTGAAAGGCGAAAAGTGAAAGGCGAAAGGCGAAAGGCGAAAGGCGAAAGGCGAAAGGCGAAAGGCGAAAGGTGAAAGGCGAAAGGCGAAAGGCGGAAGACAAAAGGCGAAAGGCGAAAAGCGAAAGGCGAAAAGCGAAAGGCGAAAAGCGGAAGGCGAAAGGCGAAAGGCGATAGGCGATAGGCGAAGGGCGTGAGGCAAAAGTCAAAATGCCTAAGGCAAAAGGAAAATCGATTTTCAAATGAAAATGGAGAAATTTAAAATGCCTAAAGCAAAAGAAAAAACGATATTCAAAAGATAATATACAAAAGTTGAAATTGAAAATGCGAAATGGAAAATTCGAAATTATAAATTCGTATTTCAAAATGCTAAAGGCGAAATGCGAAAGGCGAAAGACGAAAGGCGAAGGGCGAAAGTCGAAAGGCGAAAGGCGAAAGGCAAAAGTCGAAAGGCGAAAGGCGAAAGGAGAAAGGTGAAAGGCGAAAGGCGAAAGGCGAAAGGCGAAAGGCGAAAGGCGAAAGGCGAAATTCGACAGGCGGAAGGCGAAAAGCGAAAGGCGGAAGGTGAAAGGCGAAAGGCGAAAGGCGAAAGGCGAAAGGCGAAAGGCGAAAGGCGAAAGGCGAAAGGCGAAAGTTGAAAGGCGAAAGGCGAAAAGTGAAAGGCGAAAAGTGAAAGGCGAAAGGCGAAAGGCGAAAGGCGAAAGGCGAAAGGCGAAAGGCGAAAGGCGAAAGGCGGAAGGCGAAAGGCGAAAGGTGAAGGGCGAGAGGCAAAAGTCAAAATGCCTAAGGCAAAAGGAAAAACGATTTTCAAAACATGAAATAAAAATGGAGAAATTTAAAATGCCTAAAGCAAAAGAAAAAACGATATTCAACAGATAAAATACAAAAGTTGAAATTGAAAATGCGAAATGGAAAATGCGAAATTATAAATTCGTATTTCAAAAGGCTAAAGGCGAAATGCGAAAGGCGAAAGACGAAAGGCGAAAGGCGAAGGGCGAAAGTCGAAAGGCGAAATGCAAAAGGCGAAAGGCGAAAGACGAAAGGTGAAAGGCGAAAGGCGAAAGGTGAAAGGCGAAAGGCGAAAGGCGAAAGGCGAAAGGCGAAAGGCGAAAGGCGAAAGGCGAAAGGCGAAAGGCGAAAGGCGAAAGGCGAAAGGGGAAAGGCAAAAGGGGAAAGGCGAAAGGCGGAAGGCGAAAGGCGAAAGGCGAATGGCGGAAGGTGAAAGGCGTAAGGCGAAAGGCGAAAGGCGACAGGCGAAAGGCGAAAGGCGAAAGGCGTAAGGCGAAAGGCGAAAGGCGAAAGGCGAATGGCGAAAGGCGAAAGGCGAAAGGCGGAAGGTGAAACGCGTAAGGCGAAAGGCGAAAGGCGACAGGCGAAAGGCGAAAGGCGAAAGGCGAAAGGCGCAAGGCGAAAGGCGAAAGGCGAAAGGCGAATGGCGAAAGGCGAAAGGCGAAAGGCGGAAGGTGAAACGCGTAAGGCGAAAGGTGAAAGGCGAAAGGCGAAAGGCGAAAGGCGAAAGGCGAAAGGCGAAAGGCGTAAGGCGGAAGGCGAAAGGGGAAAGGCGAAAGACGAAAGGGGAAAGGCGAAAGGCGAAAGGCGAATGGCGGAAGGTGAAAGGCGTAAGGCGAAAGGCGAAAGGCGACAGGCGAAAGGCGAAAGGCGAAAGGCGAAAGGCGAAAGGCGAAAGGCGAAAGGCGAAAGGCGAAAGGCGAAAGGCGTAAGGCGAAAGGTGAAAGGCGAAAGGCGAAAGGCGAAAGGCGAAAGGCGAAAGGCGAAAGGCGAAAGGCGAAAGGCGAAAGGCGAAAAGCGAAAGGCGAAAGACGAAAGGCGAAAGGCGAAAGGCGAAAGGCGAAAGGCGAAAGGCGAAAGGCGAAAGGCGAAAGGCGAAAGGCGAAGGCGAAAGGCAAAAGGCGAAAGGCGAAAGGCGAAAGGCGAAAGGCGAAAGGCGAAAGGCGAAAGGCGAAAGGCGAAAGGCGAAATTCGACAGGCGGAAGGCGAAAAGCGAAAGGCGGAAGGTGAAAGGCGAAAGGCGAAAGGCGAAAGGCGAAAGTTGAAAGGCGAAAGGCGAAAAGTGAAAGGCGAAAAGTGAAAGGCGAAAGGCGAAAGGCGAAAGGCGAAAGGCGAAAGGCGAAAGGCGAAAGGCGAAAGGCGAAAGGCGAAGGCGAAAGGCAAAAGGCGAAAGGCGAAAGGCGAAAAGCGGAAGGCAAAAGGAAAAACGATTTTCAAAACATGAAATGAAAATGGAGAAATTTAAAATGCCTAAAGCAAAAGAAAAAAACGATATTCAAAAGATAAAATACAAAAGGTGAAATTGAAAATGCGAAATGGAAAATTCGAAATTATAAATTTGTATTTCAAAATGCAAAAGGCGAATTGCGAAAGGCGAAAGACGAAAGGCGAAGGGCGAAAGTCGAAAGGCGAAAGGCGAAATGCAAAAGGCGAAAGGCGAAAGGCGAAAGGTGAAAGGCGAAAGGCGAAAGGTGAAAGGCGAAAGGCGAAAGGCGAAAGGCGAAAGGCGAAAGGCGAAAGGCGAAAGGCGAAAGGCGAAAGGCGAAAGGCGAAAGGCGAAAGGCGAAAGGCGAAAGGCGAAAGGCGAAAGGGGAAAGGCAAAAGGGGAAAGGCGAAAGGCGGAAGGCGAAAGGGGAAAGGCGAAAGACGAAAGGGGAAAGGCGAAAGGCGAAAGGCGAAAGGCGAATGGCGGAAGGTGAAAGGCGTAAGGCGAAAGGCGAAAGGCGACAGGCGAAAGGCGAAAGGCGAAAGGCGTAAGGCGAAAGGCGAAAGGCGAAAGGCGAATGGCGAAAGGCGAAAGGCGAAAGGCGGAAGGTGAAACGCGTAAGGCGAAAGGTGAAAGGCGAAAGGCGAAAGGCGAAAGGCGAAAGGCGAAAGGCGAAAGGCGAAAGGCGTAAGGCGAAAGGTGAAAGGCGAAAGGCGAAAGGCGAAAGGCGAAAGGCGAAAGGCGAAAAGCGAAAGGCGAAAGACGAAAGGCGAAAGGCGAAAGGCGAAAGGCGAAAGGCGAAAGGCGAAAGGCGAAAGGCGAAAGGCGAAAGGCGAAGGCGAAAGGCAAAAGGCGAAAGGCGAAAGGCGAAAGGCGAAAGGCGAAAGGCGAAAGGCGAAAGGCGAAAGGCGAAAGGCGGAAGGTGAAAGGTGAAAGGCGAAAGGCGAAAGGCGAAAGGCGAAAGGCGAAAGGCGAAAAGCGAAAGGCGAAAGGCGAAAGGCGAAAGGCGAAAGGCGAAAGGCGAAAGGCGAAAAGCGGAAGGCAAAAGGAAAAACGATTTTCAAAACATGAAATGAAAATGGAGAAATTTAAAATGCCTAAAGCAAAAGAAAAAAACGATATTCAAAAGATAAAATACAAAAGGTGAAATTGAAAATGCGAAATGGAAAATTCGAAATTATAAATTTGTATTTCAAAATGCAAAAGGCGAATTGCGAAAGGCGAAAGACGAAAGGCGAAGGGCGAAAGTCGAAAGGCGAAAGGCGAAATGCAAAAGGCGAAAGGCGAAAGGCGAAAGGTGAAAGGCGAAAGGCGAAAGGTGAAAGGCGAAAGGCGAAAGGCGAAAGGCGAAAGGCGAAAGGCGAAAGGCGAAAGGCGAAAGGCGAAAGGCGAAAGGCGAAAGGCGAAAGGCGAAAGGGGAAAGGCGAAAGGCGAAAGGCGAAAGGCGAAAGGCGAAAGGCGAAAGGCGTAAGGCGGAAGGTGAAAGGCGAAAGGCGAAAGGCGAAAGGCGAAAGGCGAAAGGCGAAAAGCGAAAGGCGAAAGGCGAACGGCGAAAGGCGAAAGGCGAAAAGCGGAAGGCAAAAGGAAAAACGATTTTCAAAACATGAAATGAAAATGGAGAAATTTAAAATGCCTAAAGCAAAAGAAAAAAACGATATTCAAAAGATAAAATACAAAAGGTGAAATTGAAAATGCGAAATGGAAAATTCGAAATTATAAATTTGTATTTCAAAATGCTAAAGGCTAATTGCGAAAGACGAAAGACGAAAGGCGAAGGGCGAAAGTCGAAAGGCGAAAGGCGAAATGCAAAAGGCGAAAGGCGAAAGGCGAAAGGTGAAAGGCGAAAGGCGAAAGGTGAAAGGCGAAAGGCGAAAGGCGAAAGGCGAAAGGCGAAATGCGAAAGGCGAAATGCGAAAGGCGAAAGGCGAAAGGCGAAAGGCGAAAGGGGAAAGGCGAAAGGCGAAAGGCGAAAGGCGAAAGACGAAAGGCGAAAGGCGTAAGGCGAAAGGCGAAAGGCGAAAGGCGAAAGGCGAAAGGCGAAAGGCGAAAGGCGAAAGGCGAAAGGCGAAAGGCGAAAGGCGAAAGGCGAAAGGCGAAAGGCGAAAGGCGAAAGGCGAAAGGCGAAAGGCGAAAGGCGAAAAGCGGAAGGCAAAAGGAAAAACGATTTTCAAAACATGAAATGAAAATAGAGAAATTTAAAATGCCTAAAGCAAAAGAAAAAAACGATATTCAAAAGATAAAATACAAAAGGTGAAATTGAAAATGCGAAATGGAAAATTCGAAATTATAAATTTGTATTTCAAAATGCTAAAGGCGAATTGCGAAAGGCGAAAGACGAAAGGCGAAGGGCGAAAGTCGAAAGACGAAAGGCGAAATGCAAAAGGCGAAAGGCGAAAGGCGAAAGGTGAAAGGCGAAAGGCGAAAGGCGAAAGGCGAAAGGCGAAAGGCGAAAGGCGAAAGGCGAAAGGCGTAAGGCGAAAGGTGAAAGGCGAAAGGCGAAAGGCGAAAGGCGAAAGGCGAAAGGCGAAAGGCGAAAGGCGAAAGGCGAAAGGCGAAAGACGAAAGGCGAAAGGCGAAAGGCGAAAGGCGAAAGGCGAAAGGCGAAAGGCGAAAGGCGAAAGGCGAAAGGCGAAAGGCGAAAGGCGAAGACGAAAGGCAAAAGGCGAAAGGCGAAAGGCGAAAGGCGAAAGGCGAAAGGCGAAAGGCGAAAGGCGAAAGGCGAAAGGCGAAAAGCGAAAGGCGAAAGGCGAAAGGCGAAAGGCGAAAGGCGAAAGGCGAAAGGCGAGAAGCGGAAGGCAAAAGGAAAAACGATTTTCAAAACATGAAATGAAAATGGAGAAATTTAAAATGCCTAAAGCAAAAGAAAAAAACGATATTCAAAAGATAAAATACAAAAAGTGAAATTGAAAATGCGAAATGGAAAATTCGAAATTATAAATTTGTATTTCAAAATGCTAAAGGCTAATTGCGAAAGACGAAAGACGAAAGGCGAAGGGCGAAAGTCGAAAGGCGAAAGGCGAAATGCAAAAGGCGAAAGGCGAAAGGCGAAAGGTGAAAGGCGAAAGGCGAAAGGTGAAAGGCGAAAGGCGAAAGACGAAAGGCGAAAGGCGAAATGCGAAAGGCGAAAGGCGAAAGGCGAAAGGCGAAAGGCGAAAGGCGAAAGGCGAAAGGGGAAAGGCGAAAGGTGAAAGGCGAAAGGCGAAAGACGAAAGGCGAAAGGCGTAAGGCGAAAGGCGAAAGGCGAAAGGCGAAAGGCGAAAGGCGAAAGGCGAAAGGCGAAAGGCGAAAGGCGAAAGGCGAAAGGCGAAAGGCGAAAGGTGAAAGGCGAAAGGCGAAAGGCGAAAGGCGAAATGCGAAAGGCGAAAGGCGAAAAGCGAAAGGCGGAAGGTGAAAGGCGTAAGGCGAAAGGCGAAAGGCGAAAGGAGAAAGTCGAAAGGCGAAAGGCGAAAGACGAAAGGCGAAAGGCGAAAGGCGAAAGGCGAAAGGCGAAAGACGTAAGGCGAAAGGTGAAAGGCGAAAGGCGAAAGGCGAAAGGCGAAAGGCGAAAGGCGGAAGGCAAAAGGAAAAAACGATTTTCAAAACATGAAATGAAAATGGAGAAATTTAAAATGCCTGAAGCAAAAGAAAAAACGATATTCAAAAGATAAAATACAAAAGTTGAATTTGAAAATGCGAAATGGAAAATTCGAAATTATAAATTTGTATATCAAAATGCTAAAGGCTAATTGCGAAAGACGAAAGACGAAAGGCGAAGGGCGAATGTCGAAAGGCGAAAGGCGAAAGGCGAAAGGCGAAAGGCGAAATTCGAAAGGCGAAATTCGAAAGCCGGAAGGCGAAAAGCGAAAGGCGGAAGGTGAAAGGCGAAAGGCGAAAGGCGAAAGGCGAAAGGCGAAAGGCGAAAGTTGAAAGGCGAAAGGCAAAAGGCGAAAGGCGAAAGGCGAAAGGCGAAAGGCGAAAGGCGGAAGGCGAAAGGCGAAAGGCGAAAGGCGAAAGGCGAAAGGCGAAAAGCGGAAGGCAAAAGGAAAAATGATTTTCAAAACATGAAATGAAAATGGAGAAATTTAAAATGCCTAAAGCAAAAGAAAAAACGATATTCAAAAGATAAAATACAAAAGTTGAAATTGAAAATGCGAAATGGAAAATTCGAAATTATAAATTTGTATTTCAAAATGCTAAAGGCGAATTGCGAAAGGCGAAAGACGAAAGGCGAAAGGCGAAGGGCGAAAGTCGAAAGGCGAAAGGCGAAATGCAAAAGGCGAAAGGCGAAAGGCGAAAGGTGAAAGGCGAAAGGCGAAAGGTGAAAGGCGAAAGCCGAAAGGCGAAAGGCGAAATGCGAAAGGCGAAAGGCGAAAGGCGTAAGGCGAAAGGCGAAAGGCGAAAGGCGAAAGGCGAAAGGCGAAAGGCGAAAGGCGAAAGGCGAAAGGCGAAAGACGAAAGGCGAAAGGCGAAAGGCGAAAGGCGAAAGGCGAAAGGCGAAAGGCAAAAGGCGAAAGGCGAAAGGCGAAAGGCGAAAGGCGAAAGGGGAAAGGCGAAAGGGGAAAGGCGAAAGGCGAAAGGCGGAAGGCGGAAGGCAAAAGGAAAAACGATTTTCAAAACATGAACTGAAAATGGAGAAATTTAAAATGCCTGAAGCAAAAGAAAAAACGATATTCAAAAGATAAAATACAAAAGTTGAAATTGAAAATGCGAAATGGAAAATTCGAAATTATAAATTTGTATTTCAAAATGCTAAAGGCTAATTGCGAAAGACGAAAGGCGAAGGGCGAAAGTCGAAAGGCGAAAGGCGAAATGCAAAAGGCGAAAGGCGAAAGGCGAAAGGCGAAAGGTGAAAGGCGAAAGGCGAAAGGTGAAAGGCGAAAGGCGAAAGGCGAAAGGCGAAAGGCGAAAGGCGAAAAGCGAAAGGCGAAAGGCGAAAGGCGAAAGGCGAAAGGCGAAAGGCGAAAGGCGAAAGGCGAAAAGTGAAAGGCGAAAAGTGAAAGGCGAAAGGCGAAAGGCGAAAGGCGAAAGGCGAAAGGCGAAAGGCGAAAGGGGAAAGGCGAAAGGGGAAAGGCGAAAGGCGAAAGGCGGAAGGCGGAAGGCAAAAGGAAAAACGATTTTCAAAACATGAAATGAAAATGGAGAAATTTAAAATGCCTGAAGCAAAAGAAAAAACGATATTCAAAAGATAAAATACAAAAGTTGAAATTGAAAATGCGAAATGGAAAATTCGAAATTATAAATTTGTATTTCAAAATGCTAAAGGCTAATTGCGAAAGACGAAAGGCGAAGGGCGAAAGTCGAAAGGCGAAAGGCGAAATGCAAAAGGCGAAAGGCGAAAGGCGAAAGGCGAAAGGTGAAAGGCGAAAGGCGAAAGGTGAAAGGCGAAAGGCGAAAGGCGAAAGGCGAAAGGCGAAAGGCGAAAAGCGAAAGGCGAAAGGCGAAAGGCGAAAGGCGAAAGGCGAAAGGCGAAAGGCGAAAGGCGAAAAGTGAAAGGCGAAAAGTGAAAGGCGAAAGGCGAAAGGCGAAAGGCGAAAGGCGAAAGGCGAAAGGCGAAAGGCGAAAGGCGAAAGGCGAAAGGCGAAATGCGGAAGGCGAAAGGCGAAAGGTGAAGGGCGAGAGGCAAAAGTCAAAATGCTTAAGGCAAAAGGAAAATGATTTTCAAAACATGAAATAAAAATGGAGAAATTTAAAATGCCTAAAGCAAAAGAAAAAACGATATTCAACAGATAAAATACAAAAGTTGAAATTGAAAATGCGAAATGGAAAATTCGAAATTATAAATTCGTATTTCAAAAGGCTAAAGGCGAAATGCGAAAGGCGAAAGATGAAAGGCGAAGGACGATTGTCGAAAGGCGAATGGCGAAAGGCGAAAGGCGAAAGGCGAAAGGCGAAATGCGAAAGGCGAAAGGCGAAAGGCGAAAGGCGAAAGGCGAAAGGCGAAAGGCGAAACGCGAAAGGCGAAAGGCGAAAGGCGAAAGGCGGAAGGCGAAAGGCGAAAGGCGAAAGGCGAAAGACGAAAAGCGGAAGGCAAAAGGAAAAATGATTTTCAAAACATGAAATGAAAATGGAGAAATTTAAAATGCCTAAAGCAAAAGAAAAAACGATATTCAAAAGATAAAATACAAAAGTTGAAATTGAAAATGCGAAATGGAAAATTCGAAATTATAAATTTGTATTTCAAAATGCTAAAGGCGAATTGCGAAAGGCAAAAGACGAAAGGCGAAAGGCGAAGGGCGAAAGTCGAAAGGCGAAAGGCGAAATGCAAAAGGCGAAAGGCGAAAGGCGAAAGGTGAAAAGCGAAAGGCGAAAGGTGAAAGGCGAAAGGCGAAAGGCGAAAGGCGAAAGGCGAAAGGCGTAAGGCGAAAGGCGAAAGGCGAAAGGCGAAAGGCGAAAGGCGAAAGGCGAAAGGCGAAAGGCCAAAGGCGAAAGGCGAAAGGCGAAAGGCGAAAGGCGAAAGGCGAAAAGGGAAAGGCGAAAGGGGAAAGGCGAAAGGCGAAAGGCGGAAGGCGAAAGGGGAAAGGCGAAAGGCGAAAAGCGAAAGGCGAAAGGCGAAAGGCGAAAGGCGTAAGGCGAAAGGCGAAAGGCGAACGGCGAAAGGCGAAAGGCGAAAGGCGAAAAGCGGAAGGCAAAAGGAAAAACGATTTTCAAAACATGAAATGAAAATGGAGAAATTTAAAATGCCTGAAGCAAAAGAAAAAACGATATTCAAAAGATAAAATACAAAAGGTGAAATTGAAAATGCGAAATGGAAAATTCGAAATTATAAATTTGTATTTCAAAATGCTAAAGGCTAATTGCGAAAGACGAAAGACGAAAGGCGAAGGGCGAAAGTCGAAAGGCGAAAGGCGAAATGCAAAAGGCGAAAGGCGAAAGGCGAAAGGTGAAAGGCGAAAGGCGAAAGGTGAAAGGCGAAAGGCGGAAGGCGGAAGGCAAAAGGAAAAACGATTTTCAAAACATGAAATGAAAATGGAGAAATTTAAAATGCCTGAAGCAAAAGAAAAAACGATATTCAAAAGATAAAATACAAAAGTTGAAATTGAAAATGCGAAATGGAAAATTCGAAATTATAAATTTGTATTTCAAAATGCTAAAGGCTAATTGCGAAAGACGAAAGACGAAAGGCGAAGGGCGAAAGTCGAAAGGCGAAAGGCGAAATGCAAAAGGCGAAAAGCGAAAGGCGAAAGGCGAAAGGTGAAGGGCGAAAGGCGAAAGGTGAAAGGCGAAAGGCGAAAGGCGAAAGGCGGAAGGCGAAAGGAAAAAGGCGAAAGGCGAAAGGCGAAAGGCGAAAGGCGAAAGGCGAAAGGCGAAAGGCGAAAGGCGAAAGGCGAAAGGCGGAAGGTGAAACGCGTAAGGCGAAAGGCGAAAGGCGAAAGGCGAAAGGCGAAAGGCGAAAGGCGTAAGGCGAAAGGTGAAAGGCGAAAGGCGAAAGGCGAAAGGCGAAAGGCGAAAGGCGAAAGACGAAAGGCGAAAGGCGAAAGGGGAACGGCGAAAGGCGAAAGGCGAAAGGCAAAAGGCGAAAGGCGAAAGGCGAAAGGCGAAAGGCGAAAGGCGAAAGCGAAAGGCGAAAGGCGAAAGGCGAAAGGCGGAAGGTGAAAGGCGAAAGGCGAAAGGCGAAAGGCGAAAGGCGAAAGGCGAAAAGCGAAAGGCGAAAGGCGAAAGGCGAAAGGCGAAAGGCGAAAGGCGAAAGGCGAAAGGCGAAAGGCGAAAAGCGGAAGGCAAAAGGAAAAACGATTTTCAAAACATGAAATGAAAAAGGAGAAATTTAAAATGCCTAAAGCAAAAGAAAAAAACGATATTCAAAAGATAAAATACAAAAGGTGAAATTGAAAATGCGAAATGGAAAATTCGAAATTATAAATTTGTATTTCAAAATGCTAAAGGCGAATTGCGAAAGGCGAAAGACGAAAGGCGAAGGGCGAAAGTCGAAAGGCGAAAGGCGAAATGCAAAAGGCGAAAGGCGAAAGGCGAAAGGTGAAAGGCGAAAGGCGAAAGGTGAAAGGCGAAAGGCGAAAGGCGAAAGGCGAAAGGCGAAAGGCGAAAGGCGAAAGGCGAAAGGCGAAAGGCGAAAGGCGAAAGGCGAAAGGGGAAAGGCGAAAGGCGAAAGGCGAAAGGCGAAAGGCGAAAGGCGGAAGGTGAAAGGCGAAAGGCGAAAGGCGAAAGGCGAAAGGCGAAAGGCGAAAGGCGAAAGGCGAAAGGCGAAAGGCGAAAGGCGAAAGGCGAAACGCGAAAGGCGAAAGCCGAAAGGCGAAAGGCGAAAGGAGAAAAGCGGAAGGCAAAAGGAAAAACGATTTTCAAAACATGAAATGAAAATGGAGAAATTTAAAATGCCTGAAGCAAAAGAAAAAACTATATTCAAAAGATAAAATACAAAAGGTGAAATTGAAAATGCGAAATGGAAAATTCGAAATTATAAATTTGTATTTCAAAATGCTAAAGGCTAATTGCGAAAGACGAAAGACGAAAGGCGAAGGGCGAAAGTCGAAAGGCGAAAGGCGAAATGCAAAAGGCGAAAGGCGAAAGGCGAAAGGTGAAAGGCGAAAGGCGAAAGGTGAAAGGCGAAAGGCGAAAGGCGAAAGGCGAAATGCGAAAGGCGAAAGGCGAAAGGCGAAAGGCGAAAGGCGAAAGGGGAAAGGCGAAAGGCGAAAGGCGAAAGACGAAAGGCGAAAGGCGTAAGGCGAAAGGCGAAAGGCGAAAGGCGAAAGGCGAAAGGCGAAAGGCGAAAGGCGAAAGGCGAAAGGCGAAAGGCGAAAGGGGAAAGGCGAAAGGCGAAAGGCGGAAGGCGAAAGGGGAAAGGCGAAAGGCGAAAAGCGAAAGGCGAAAGGCGAAAGGCGAAAGGCGAAAGGCGAAAGGCGAAAGGCGAAAGGCGAACGGCGAAAGGCGAAAGGCGAAAGGCGAAAAGCGGAAGGCAAAAGGAAAAACGATTTTCAAAACATGAAATGAAAATGGAGAAATTTAAAATGCCTGAAGCAAAAGAAAAAACGATATTCAAAAGATAAAATACAAAAGGTGAAATTGAAAATGCGAAATGGAAAATTCGAAATTATAAATTTGTATTTCAAAATGCTAAAGGCTAATTGCGAAAGACGAAAGACGAAAGGCGAAGGGCGAAAGTCGAAAGGCGAAAGGCGAAATGCAAAAGGCGAAAGGCGAAAGGCGAAAGGTGAAAGGCGAAAGGCGAAAGGTGAAAGGCGAAAGGCGGAAGGCGGAAGGCAAAAGGAAAAACGATTTTCAAAACATGAAATGAAAATGGAGAAATTTAAAATGCCTGAAGCAAAAGAAAAAACGATATTCAAAAGATAAAATACAAAAGTTGAAATTGAAAATGCGAAATGGAAAATTCGAAATTATAAATTTGTATTTCAAAATGCTAAAGGCTAATTGCGAAAGACGAAAGACGAAAGGCGAAGGGCGAAAGTCGAAAGGCGAAAGGCGAAATGCAAAAGGCGAAAAGCGAAAGGCGAAAGGCGAAAGGTGAAGGGCGAAAGGCGAAAGGTGAAAGGCGAAAGGCGAAAGGCGAAAGGCGGAAGGCGAAAGGAAAAAGGCGAAAGGCGAAAGGCGAAAGGCGAAAGGCGAAAGGCGAAAGGCGAAAGGCGAAAGGCGAAAGGCGGAAGGTGAAACGCGTAAGGCGAAAGGCGAAAGGCGAAAGGCGAAAGGCGAAAGGCGAAAGGCGTAAGGCGAAAGGTGAAAGGCGAAAGGCGAAAGGCGAAAGGCGAAAGGCGAAAGACGAAAGGCGAAAGGCGAAAGGGGAACGGCGAAAGGCGAAAGGCAAAAGGCAAAAGGCGAAAGGCGAAAGGCGAAAGGCGAAAGGCGAAAGCGAAAGGCGAAAGGCGAAAGGCGAAAGGCGGAAGGTGAAAGGCGAAAGGCGAAAGGCGAAAGGCGAAAGGCGAAAAGCGAAAGGCGAAAGGCGAAAGGCGAAAGGCGAAAGGCGAAAGGCGAAAGGCGAAAGGCGAAAAGCGGAAGGCAAAAGGAAAAACGATTTTCAAAACATGAAATGAAAATGGAGAAATTTAAAATACCTAAAGCAAAAGAAAAAAACGATATTCAAAAGATAAAATACAAAAGGTGAAATTGAAAATGCGAAATGGAAAATTCGAAATTATAAATTTGTATTTCAAAATGCTAAAGGCGAATTGCGAAAGGCGAAAGACGAAAGGCGAAGGGCGAAAGTCGAAAGGCGAAAGGCGAAATGCAAAAGGCGAAAGGCGAAAGGCGAAAGGTGAAAGGCGAAAGGCGAAAGGTGAAAGGCGAAAGGCGAAAGGCGAAAGGCGAAAGGCGAAAGGCGAAAGGCGAAAGGCGAAAGGCGAAAGGCGAAAGGGGAAAGGCGAAAGGCGAAAGGCGAAAGGCGAAAGGCGAAAGGCGGAAGGTGAAAGGCGAAAGGCGAAAGGCGAAAGGCGAAAGGCGAAAGGCGAAAGGCGAAAGGCGAAAGCCGAAAGGCGAAAGGCGAAAGGAGAAAAGCGGAAGGCAAAAGGAAAAACGATTTTCAAAACATGAAATGAAAATGGAGAAATTTAAAATGCCTGAAGCAAAAGAAAAAACTATATTCAAAAGATAAAATACAAAAGGTGAAATTGAAAATGCGAAATGGAAAATTCGAAATTATAAATTTGTATTTCAAAATGCTAAAGGCTAATTGCGAAAGACGAAAGACGAAAGGCGAAGGGCGAAAGTCGAAAGGCGAAAGGCGAAATGCAAAAGGCGAAAGGCGAAAGGCGAAAGGTGAAAGGCGAAAGGCGAAAGGTGAAAGGCGAAAGGCGAAAGGCGAAAGGCGAAATGCGAAAGGCGAAAGGCGAAAGGCGAAAGGCGAAAGGCGAAAGGCGAAAGGCGAAAGGGGAAAGGCGAAAGGCGAAAGGCGAAAGACGAAAGGCGAAAGGCGTAAGGCGAAAGGCGAAAGGCGAAAGGCGAAAGGCGAAAGGCGAAAGGCGAAAGGCGAAAGGCGAAAGGCGAAAGGCGAAAGGCGAAAGGCGAAAGGCGAAAGGCGAAAGGCGAAAGGCGAAAGCCGAAAGGCGAAAGGCGAAAGGCGAAAGGCGGAAGGTGAAAGGCGTAGGGCGAAAGGCGAAAGGCGAAAGTCGAAAGGCGAAAGGCGAAAGGCGAAAGGCGAAAGGCGAAAGGCGAAAGGCGAAATGCGTAAGGCGAAAGGTGAAAGGCGAAAGGCGAAAGGCGGAAGACAAAAGGAAAAACGATTTTCAAAACATGAAATGAAAATGGAGAAATTTAAAATGCCTGAAGCAAAAGAAAAAACGATATTCAAAAGATAAAATACAAAAGTTGAAATTGAAAATGGGAAATGGAAAATTCGAAATTATAAATTTGTATTTCAAAATGCTAAAGGCTAATTGCGAAAGACGAAAGACGAAAGGCGAAGGGCGAAAGTCGAAAGGCGAAAGGCGAAATGCAAAAGGCGAAAGGCGAAAGGCGAAAGGCGAAAGGTGAAAGGCGAAAGGCGAAAGGTGAAAGGCGAAAGGCGAAAGGCGAAAGGCGAAAGGCGAAAGGCGAAAGGCGAAAGGCCAAAGGCGAAAGGCGAAAGGCGAAAGGCGAAAGGCGAAAGGCGGAAGATGAAAGGCGTAAGGCGAAAGGCGAAAGGCGAAAGGCGAAAGGCGAAAGGCGAAAGGCGAAAGGCGAAAGGCGAAAGGCGAAAGGCGAAAGGCGAAAGGCGAAAGGCGAAAGGCGAAAGGCGAAAGGCGAAAGGCGAAAGGCGAAAGGCGAAAGGCGAAAGGCGAAAGGCGAAAAGCGAAAGGCGAAAAGCGGAAGGCGAAAGGCGAAAGGCGATAGGCGATAGGCGAAGGGCGTGAGGCAAAAGTCAAAATGCCTAAGGCAAAAGGAAAATCGATTTTCAAATGAAAATGGAGAAATTTAAAATGCCTAAAGCAAAAGAAAAAACGATATTCAAAAGATAATATACAAAAGTTGAAATTGAAAATGCGAAATGGAAAATTCGAAATTATAAATTCGTATTTCAAAATGCTAAAGGCGAAATGCGAAAGGCGAAAGACGAAAGGCGAAGGGCGAAAGTCGAAAGGCGAAAGGCGAAAGGCAAAAGTCGAAAGGCGAAAGGCGAAAGGAGAAAGGTGAAAGGCGAAAGGCGAAAGGCGAAAGGCGAAAGGCGAAAGGCGAAAGGCGAAAGGCGAAAGGCGAAATTCGACAGGCGGAAGGCGAAAAGCGAAAGGCGGAAGGTGAAAGGCGAAAGGCGAAAGGCGAAAGGCGAAAGGCGAAAGGCGAAAGGCGAAAGGCGAAAGGCGAAAGGCGGAAGGCGAAAGGCGAAAGGTGAAGGGCGAGAGGCAAAAGTCAAAATGCCTAAGGCAAAAGGAAAAACGATTTTCAAAACTTGAAATAAAAATGGAGAAATTTAAAATGCCTAAAGCAAAAGAAAAAACGATATTCAACAGATAAAATACAAAAGTTGAAATTGAAAATGCGAAATGGAAAATGCGAAATTATAAATTCGTATTTCAAAAGGCTAAAGGCGAAATGCGAAAGGCGAAAGACGAAAGGCGAAAGGCGAAGGGCGAAAGTCGAAAGGCGAAAGGCGAAATGCAAAAGGCGAAAGGCGAAAGACGAAAGGTGAAAGGCGAAAGGCGAAAGGCGAAAGGTGAAAGGCGAAAGGCGAAAGGCGAAAGGCGTAAGGCGAAAGGCGAAAGGCGAAAGGCGAAAGGCGAAAGGCGAAAGGCGAAAGGCGAAAGGCGAAAGGCGAAAGGCGAAAGGCGAAAGGCGAAAGGCGAAAGGCGAAAGGCGAAAGGCGAAAGGCGAAAGGCGAAAGGCGAAAGGCGAAAGGCGAAAGGCGAAAGGCGAAAGGCGAAAGGCGAAAGGCGAAAGGGGAAAGGCGAAAGGGGAAAGGCGAAAGGCGAAAGGCGGAAGGCGGAAGGCAAAAGGAAAAACGATTTTCAAAACATGAAATGAAAATGGAGAAATTTAAAATGCCTGAAGCAAAAGAAAAAACGATATTCAAAAGATAAAATACAAAAGTTGAAATTCAAAATGCGAAATGGAAAATTCGAAATTATAAATTTGTATTTCAAAATGCTAAAGGCTAATTGCGAAAGACGAAAGACGAAAGGCGAAGGGCGAAAGTCGAAAGGCGAAAGGCGAAATGCAAAAGGCGAAAGGCGAAAGGCGAAAGGCGAAAGGCGAAAGGCGAAAGGCGAAAGGCGAAAGGCGAAAAGCGAAAGGCGAAAAGCGGAAGGCGAAAGGCGAAAGGCGATAGGCGAAAGGCGAAGGGCGTGAGGCGAAAGGCGAAAGGCGAAAGGCGAAAGGCGAAAGGCGAAAGGCGAAAGGCGAAAGGCGAAAGGCGAAAGGCGAAAGGCGAAAGGCGAAAGGCGAAAGGCGAAAGGCGAAAAGCGAAAGGCGAAAAGCGGAAGGCGAAAGGCGAAAGGCGATAGGCGAAAGGCGAAGGGCGTGAGGCAAAAGTCAAAATGCCTAAGGCAAAAGGAAAAACGATTTTCAAATGAAAATGGAGAAATTTAAAATGCCTAAAGCAAAAGAAAAAACGATATTCAAAAGATAATATACAAAAGTTGAAATTGAAAATGCGAAATGGAAAATTCGAAATTATAAATTCGTATTTCAAAATGCTAAAGGCGAAATGCGAAAGGCGAAAGACGAAAGGCGAAGGGCGAAAGTCGAAAGGCGAAAGGCGAAAGGCAAAAGTCGAAAGGCGAAAGGCGAAAGGTGAAAGGCGAAAGGCGAAAGGCGAAAGGCGAAAGGCGAAAGGCGAAAGGCGAAAGGCGAAAGGCGAAAGGCGAAAGGCGAAAGGCGAAAGGCGAAAGGCGAAATTCGACAGGCGGAAGGCGAAAAGCGAAAGGCGGAGGGTGAAAGGCGAAAGGCGAAAGGCGAAAGGCGAAAGGCGAAAGGCGAAAGGCGAAAGGCGAAAGGCGAAAGGCGAAAGGCGAAAGGCGAAAGGCGAAAGGCGAAAGAAGAAAGGCGAAAGGCGTAAGGCGAAAGGCAAAAGGCGAAAGGCGAAAGGCGAAAGGCGAAAGGCGAAAGGCGAAAGGCAAAAGGCGAAAGGCGAAAGGCCAAAGGCGAAAGGCGAAAGGCGAAAGGCGAAAGGCGAAAGGCGAAAGGCGAAAGGCGAAAGGCGAAAGGCGAAAGGCGAAAGGCGGAAGGTGAAAGGCGTAAGGCGAAAGGCGAAAGGCGAAAGGCGAAAGGAGAAAGTCGAAAGGCGAAAGGCGAAAGACGAAAGGCGAAAGGCGAAAGGCGAAAGGCGAAAGGCGAAAGGCGTAAGGCGAAAGGTGAAAGGCGAAAGGCGAAAGGCGAAAGGCGAAAGGCGGAAGGCAAAAGGAAAAACGATTTTCAAAACATGAAATGAAAATGGAGAAATTTAAAATGCCTGAAGCAAAAGAAAAAACGATATTCAAAAGATAAAATACAAAAGTTGAAATTGAAAATGCGAAATGGAAAATTCGAAATTATAAATTTGTATTTCAAAATGCTAAAGGCTAATTGCGAAAGACGAAAGACGAAAGGCGAAGGGCGAATGTCGAAAGGCGAAAGGCGAAAGGCGAAATTCGAAAGCCGGAAGGCGAAAAGCGAAAGGCGGAAGGTGAAAGGCGAAAGGCGAAGGGCGAAAGGCGAAAGGCGAAAGGCGAAAGGCGAAAGGCGAAAGTTGAAAGGCGAAAGGCAAAAGGCGAAAGGCGAAAGGCGAAAGGCGAAAGGCGAAAGGCGAAAGGCGAAAGGCGGAAGGCGAAAGGTGAAAGGCGAAAGGCGAAAGGCGAAAGGCGAAAAGCGGAAGGCAAAAGGAAAAATGATTTTCAAAACATGAAATGAAAATGGAGAAATTTAAAATGACTAAAGCAAAAGAAAAAACGATATTCAAAAGATAAAATACAAAAGTTGAAATTGAAAATGCGAAATGGAAAATTCGAAATTATAAATTAGTATTTCAAAATGCTAAAGGCGAATTGCGAAAGGCGAAAGACGAAAGGCGAAAGGCGAAGGGCGAAAGTCGAAAGGCGAAAGGCGAAATGCAAAAGGCGAAATGCAAAAGGCGAAAGGCGAAAGACGAAAGACGAAAGGTGAAAGGCGAAAGGCGAAAGGCGAAAGGTGAAAGGCGAAAGGAGAAATGCGAAAGGCAAAAGGCGTAAGGCGAAAGGCGAAAGGCGAAAGGCGAAAGGCGAAAGGCGAAAGGCGAAAGGCGAAAGGCGAAAGGCGAAAGGCGAAAGGCGAAAGGCGAAAGGCGAAAGGCGAAAGGCGAAAGGCGAAAGGCGAAAGGCGAAAGGCGAAAGGCGAAAGGCGAAAGGCGAAAGGCGAAAGGCGAAAGGGGAAAGGCGAAAGGGGAAAGGCGAAAGGCGAAAGGCGGAAGGCGGAAGGCAAAAGGAAAAACGATTTTCAAAACATGAAATGAAAATGGAGAAATTTAAAATGCCTGAAGCAAAAGAAAAAACGATATTCAAAAGATAAAATACAAAAGTTGAAATTGAAAATGCGAAATGGAAAATTCGAAATTATAAATTTGTATTTCAAAATGCTAAAGGCTAATTGCGAAAGACGAAAGACGAAAGGCGAAGGGCGAAAGTCGAAAGGCGAAAGGCGAAATGCAAAAGGCGAAAGGCGAAAGGCGAAAGGCGAAAGGTGAAAGGCGAAAGGCGAAAGGTGAAAGGCGAAAGGCGAAAGTCGAAAGGCGAAAGGCGAAAGGCGAAAGGCGAAAGGCGAAAGGCGAAAGGCGAAAGGCGAAAGGCGAAAAGCGGAAGGCAAAAGGAAAAATGATTTTCAAAACATGAAATGAAAATGGAGAAATTTAAAATGCCTAAAGCAAAAGAAAAAACGATATTCAAAAGATAAAATACAAAAGTTGAAATTGAAAATGCGAAATGGAAAATTCGAAATTATAAATTTGTATTTCAAAATGCTAAAGGCGAATTGCGAAAGGCAAAAGACGAAAGGCGAAAGGCGAAGGGCGAAAGTCGAAAGGCGAAAGGCGAAATGCAAAAGGCGAAAGGCGAAAGGCGAAAGGTGAAAGGCGAAAGGCGAAAGGTGAAAGGCGAAAGGCGAAAGGCGAAAGGCGAAAGGCGAAAGGCGAAAGGCGTAAGGCGAAAGGCGAAAGGCGAAAGGCGAAAGGCGAAAGGCGAAAGGCGAAAGGCGAAAGGCGAAAGGCGAAAGGCGAAAGGCGAAAGGCGAAAGGCGAAAGGCGAAAGGCGAAAGGCGAAAGGCGAAAGGCGAAAGGGGAAAGGCGAAAGGGGAAAGGCGAAAGGCGAAAGGCGGAAGGCGAAAGGGGAAAGGCGAAAGGCGAAAAGCGAAAGGCGAAAGGCGAAAGGCGAAAGGCGAAAGGCGAAAGGCGAAAGGCGCTAGGCGAAAAGCGGAAGGCAAAAGGAAAAACGAGTTTCAAAACATGAAATGAAAATGGAGAAATTTAAAATGCCTGAAGCAAAAGAAAAAACGATATTCAAAAGATAAAATACAAAAGGTGAAATTGAAAATGCGAAATGGAAAATTCGAAATTATAAATTTGTATTTCAAAATGCTAAAGGCTAATTGCGAAAGACGAAAGACGAAAGGCGAAGGGCGAAAGTCGAAAGGCGAAAGGCGAAATGCAAAAGGCGAAAGGCGAAAGGCGAAAGGTGAAAGGCGAAAGGCGAAAGGTGAAAGGCGAAAGGCGAAAGGCGAAAGGCGGAAGGCGAAAGGAAAAAGGCGAAAGGAGAAAGGCGAAAGGCGAAAGGCGGAAGGTGAAACGCGTAACGCGAAAGGCGAAAGGCGAAAGGCGAAAGGCGAAAGGCGAAAGGCGAAAGGCGTAAGGCGAAAGGTGAAAGGCGAAAGGCGAAAGGCGAAAGGCGAAAGACGAAAGGCGAAAGGCGAAAGGCGAAAGGCGAAAGGCGAAAGGCGAAAGGCGAAAGGCGAAAGGCGAAAGGCAAAAGGCGAAAGGCGAAAGGCGAAAGGCGAAAGGCGAAAGGCGAAAGGCGAAAGGCGAAAGGCGAAAGGCGGAAGGTGAAAGGTGAAAGGCAAAAGGCGAAAGGCGAAAGGCGAAAGGCGAAAGGCGAAAAGCGAAAGGCGAAAAGCGAAAGGCGAAAGGCGAAAGGCGAAAGGCGAAAGGCGAAAGGCGAAAGGCGAAAGGCGAAAGGCGGAAGGTGAAAGGTGAAAGGCGAAAGGCGAAAGGCGAAAGGCGAAAGGCGAAAGGCGAAAGGCGAAAAGCGAAAGGCGAAAAGCGAAAGGCGAAAGGCGAAAGGCGAAAGGCGAAAGGCGAAAGGCGAAAGGCGAAAGGCGAAAGGCGAAAGGCGAAAAGCGGAAGGCAAAAGGAAAAACGATTTTCAAAACATGAAATGAAAATGGAGAAATTTAAAATGCCTAAAGCAAAAGAAAAAAACGATATTCAAAAGATAAAATACAAAAGGTGAAATTGAAAATGCGAAATGGAAAATTCGAAATTATAAATTTGTATTTCAAAATGCTAAAGGCGAATTGCGAAAGGCGAAAGACGAAAGGCGAAGGGCGAAAGTCGAAAGGCGAAAGGCGAAATGCAAAAGGCGAAAGGCGAAAGGCGAAAGGTGAAAGGCGAAAGGCGAAAGGTGAAAGGCGAAAGGCGAAAGGCGAAAGGCGAAAGGCGAAAGGCGAAAGGCGAAAGGCGAAAGGCGAAAGGCGAAAGGGGAAAGGCGAAAGGCGAAAGGCGAAAGGCGGAAGGTGAAAGGCGAAAGGCGAAAGGCGAAAGGCGAAAGGCGAAAGGTGAAAGGCGAAAGGCGAAAGGCGAAAGGCGAAAGGCGAAAGGCGAAAGGCGAAAGGCGAACGGCGAAAGGAGAAAAGCGGAAGGCAAAAGGAAAAACGATTTTCAAAACATGAAATGAAAATGGAGAAATTTAAAATGGCTGAAGCAAAAGAAAAAACGATATTCAAAAGATAAAATACAAAAGTTGAAATTGAAAATGCGAAATGGAAAATTCGAAATTATAAATTTGTATTTCAAAATGCTAAAGGCTAATTGCGAAAGACGAAAGACGAAAGGCGAAGGGCGAAAGTCGAAAGGCGAAAGGCGAAATGCAAAAGGCGAAAGGCGAAAGGCGAAAGGTGAAAGGCGAAAGGCGAAAGGTGAACGGCGAAAGGCGAAAGGCGAAAGGCGAAAGGCGAAAGGCGAAAGGCGAAAGGCGAAAGGCGAAAGGGGAAAGGCGAAAGGCGAAAGGCGAAAGACGAAAGGCGAAAGGCGTAAGGCGAAAGGCGAAAGGCGAAAGGCGAAAGGCGAAAGGCGAAAGGCGAAAGGCGAAAGGCGAAAGGCGAAAGGCGAAAGGCGAAAGGCGAAAGGCGAAAGGCGGAAGGTGAAAGGCGTAAGGCGAAAGGCGAAAGGCGAAAGGCGAAAGTCGAAAGGCGAAAGGCGAAAGACGAAAGGCGAAAGGCGAAAGGCGAAAGCCGAAAGGCGAAAGGCGTAAGGCGAAAGGTGAAAGGCGAAAGGCGAAAGGCGGAAGACACAAGGAAAAACGATTTTCAAAACATGAAATCAAAATGGAGAAATTTAAAATGCCTGAAGCAAAAGAAAAAACGATATTCAAAAGATAAAATACAAAAGTTGAAATTGAAAATGCGAAATGGAAAATTCGAAATTATAAATTTGTATTTCAAAATGCTAAAGGCTAATTGCGAAAGACGAAAGACGAAAGGCGAAGGGCGAAAGTCGAAAGGCGAAAGGCGAAATGCAAAAGGCGAAAGGCGAAAGGTGAAAGGCGAAAGGCGAAAGGTGAAAGGCGAAAGGCGAAAGGCGAAAGGCGAAAGGCGAAAGGCGAAAGACGAAAGGCGAAAGGCGAAAGGCGAAAGGCGAAAGGCGAAAGGCGAAAGGCGAAAGGCGAAAGGCGAAAGGCCAAAGGCGAAAGGCGAAAGGCGAAAGGCGAAATGCGAAAGGCGAAAGGCGAAAGGCGAAAGGCGAAAGGCGAAAGGCGAAAGGCGAAAGGCGAAAGGCGGAAGATGAAAGGCGTAAGGCGAAAGGCGAAAGGCGAAAGGCGAAAGGCGAAAGGCGAAAGGCGAAAGGCGAAAGGCGAAAAGCGAAAGGCGAAAGGCGAAAGGCGAAAGGCGAAAGGCGAAAGGCGAAAGGCGAAAGGCGAAAGCGAAAGGCGAAAGGCGAAAGGCGAAAGGCGAAAAGCGAAAGGCGAAAAGCGGAAGGCGAAAGGCGAAAGGCGATAGGCGAAAGGCGAAGGGCGTGAGGCAAAAGTCAAAATGCCTAAGGCAAAAGGAAAAATGATTTTCAAATGAAAATGGAGAAATTTAAAATGCCTAAAGCAAAAGAAAAAACGATATTCAAAAGATAATATACAAAAGTTGAAATTGAAAATGCGAAATGGAAAATACGAAATTATAAATTCGTATTTCAAAATGCTAAAGGCGAAATGCGAAAGGCGAAAGACGAAAGGCGAAGGGCGAAAGTCGAAAGGCGAAAGGCGAAAGGCAAAAGTCGAAAGGCGAAAGGCGAAAGGCGAAAGGAGAAAGGTGAAAGGCGAAAGGCGAAAGGCGAAAGGCGAAAGGCGAATGGCGAAAGGCGAAATTCGACAGGTGGAAGGCGAAAAGCGAAAGGCGGAAGGTGAAAGGCGAAAGGCGAAAGGCGAAAGGCGAAAGGAGAAAGGCGAAAGGCGAAAGGCGAAAGGCGAAAGGCGAAAGGCGAAAGGCGAAAGGCGAAAGGCGAAAGGCCAAAGGCGAAAGGCGAAAGGCGAAAGGCGAAAGGCGAAAGGCGAAAGGCGAAAGGCGAAAGGCGAAAGGCGAAAGGCGAAAGGCGAAAGGCGGAAGATGAAAGGCGTAAGGCGAAAGGCGAAAGGCGAAAGGCGAAAGGCGAAAGGCGAAAGGCGAAAGGCGAAAGGCGAAAGGCGAAAGGCGAAAAGCGAAAGGCGAAAGGCGAAAGGCGAAAGGCGAAAGGCGAAAGGCGAAAGGCGAAAGGCGAAAGGCGAAAGGCGAAAGGCGAAAGGCGAAAGGCGAAAAGCGGAAGGCAAAAGGAAAAACGATTTTCAAAACATGAAATGAAAATGGAGAAATTTAAAATGCCTAAAGCAAAAGAAAAAAACGATATTCAAAAGATAAAATACAAAAGGTGAAATTGAAAATGCGAAATGGAAAATTCGAAATTATAAATTTGTATTTCAAAATGCTAAAGGCGAATTGCGAAAGGCGAAAGACGAAAGGCGAAGGGCGAAAGTCGAAAGGCGAAAGGCGAAATGCAAAAGGCGAAAGGCGAAAGGTGAAAGGCGAAAGGCGAAAGGCGAAAGGTGAAAGGCGAAAGGCGAAAGGCGAAAGGCGAAAGGCGAAAGGCGAAAGGCGAAAGGCGAAAGGCGAAAGGCGAAAGGCGAAAGGCGAAAGGCGAAAGGCGAAAGGCGAAAGGCGAAAGGCGAAAGGCCAAAGGCGAAAGGCGAAAGGCGAAAGGCGATAGGCGAAAGGCGAAAGGCGAAAGGCGAAAGGCGAAAGGCGAAAGGCGAAAGGCGAAAGGCGAAAGGCGAAAGGCGAAAGGCGAAAGGCGAAAAGCGAAAGGCGAAAGGCGAAAGGCGAAAGGCGAAAGGCGAAAGGCGAAAGGCGAAAGGCGAAAGCGAAAGGCGAAAGGCGAAAGGCGAAAGGCGAAAAGCGAAAGGCGAAAAGCGGAAGGCGAAAGGCGAAAGGCGATAGGCGAAAGGCGAAGGGCGTGAGGCAAAAGTCAAAATGCCTAAGGCAAAAGGAAAAATGATTTTCAAATGAAAATGGAGAAATTTAAAATGCCTAAAGCAAAAGAAAAAACGATATTCAAAAGATAATATACAAAAGTTGAAATTGAAAATGCGAAATGGAAAATACGAAATTATAAATTCGTATTTCAAAATGCTAAAGGCGAAATGCGAAAGGCGAAAGACGAAAGGCGAAGGGCGAAAGTCGAAAGGCGAAAGGCGAAAGGCAAAAGTCGAAAGGCGAAAGGCGAAAGGCGAAAGGAGAAAGGTGAAAGGCGAAAGGCGAAAGGCGAAAGGCGAAAGGCGAATGGCGAAAGGCGAAATTCGACAGGTGGAAGGCGAAAAGCGAAAGGCGGAAGGTGAAAGGCGAAAGGCGAAAGGCGAAAGGCGAAAGGAGAAAGGCGAAAGGCGAAAGGCGAAAGGCGAAAGGCGAAAGGCGAAAGGCGAAAGGCGAAAGGCGAAAGGCCAAAGGCGAAAGGCGAAAGGCGAAAGGCGAAAGGCGAAAGGCGAAAGGCGAAAGGCGAAAGGCGAAAGGCGAAAGGCGAAAGGCGAAAGGCGGAAGATGAAAGGCGTAAGGCGAAAGGCGAAAGGCGAAAGGCGAAAGGCGAAAGGCGAAAGGCGAAAGGCGAAAGGCGAAAGGCGAAAGGCGAAAAGCGAAAGGCGAAAGGCGAAAGGCGAAAGGCGAAAGGCGAAAGGCGAAAGGCGAAAGGCGAAAGGCGAAAGGCGAAAGGCGAAAAGCGGAAGGCAAAAGGAAAAACGATTTTCAAAACATGAAATGAAAATGGAGAAATTTAAAATGCCTAAAGCAAAAGAAAAAAACGATATTCAAAAGATAAAATACAAAAGGTGAAATTGAAAATGCGAAATGGAAAATTCGAAATTATAAATTTGTATTTCAAAATGCTAAAGGCGAATTGCGAAAGGCGAAAGACGAAAGGCGAAGGGCGAAAGTCGAAAGGCGAAAGGCGAAATGCAAAAGGCGAAAGGCGAAAGGTGAAAGGCGAAAGGCGAAAGGCGAAAGGTGAAAGGCGAAAGGCGAAAGGCGAAAGGCGAAAGGCGAAAGGCGAAAGGCGAAAGGCGAAAGGCGAAAGGCGAAAGGCGAAAGGCGAAAGGCGAAAGGCGAAAGGCGAAAGGCGAAAGGCCAAAGGCGAAAGGCGAAAGGCGAAAGGCGATAGGCGAAAGGCGAAAGGCGAAAGGCGAAAGGCGAAAGGCGAAAGGCTAAAGGCGAAAGGCGAAAGGCGAAAGGCGAAAGGCGAAAGGCGGAAGATGAAAGGCGTAAGGCGAAAGGCGAAAGGCGAAAGGCGAAAGGCGAAAGGCGAAAGGCGAAAGGCGAAAGGCGAAAGGCGAAAAGCGAAAGGCGAAAGGCGAAAGGCGAAAGGCGAAAGGCGAAAGGCGAAAGGCGAAAGGCGAAAGGCGAAAGGCGAAAGGCGAAAGGCGAAAGGCGAAAGCGAAAGGCGAAAGGCGAAAGGCGAAAGGCGAAAAGCGAAAGGCGAAAAGCGGAAGGCGAAAGGCGAAAGGCGATAGGCGAAAGGCGAAGGGCGTGAGGCAAAAGTCAAAATGCCTAAGGCAAAAGGAAAAATGATTTTCAAATGAAAATGGAGAAATTTAAAATGCCTAAAGCAAAAGAAAAAACGATATTCAAAAGATAATATACAAAAGTTGAAATTGAAAATGCGAAATGGAAAATTCGAAATTATAAATTCGTATTTCAAAATGCTAAAGGCGAAATGCGAAAGGCGAAAGACGAAAGGCGAAGGGCGAAAGTCGAAAGGCGAAAGGCGAAAGGCAAAAGTCGAAAGGCGAAAGGCGAAAGGCGAAAGGCGAAAGGTGAAAGGCGAAAGGCGAAAGGTGAAAGGCGAAAGGCGAAAGGCGAAAGGCGAAAGGCGAAAGGCGTAAGGCGAAAGGCGAAAGGCGAAAGGCGAAAGGCGAAAGGCGAAAGGCGAAAGGCGAAAGGCGAAAGGCGAAAGGCGAAAGGCGAAAGGCGAAAGGCGAAAGGCGAAAGGCGAAAGGCGAAAGGCGAAAGGCGAAAGGCGAAAGGCGAAAGGCGAAAGGCGAAAGGGGAAAGGCGAAAGGGGAAAGGCGAAAGGCGAAAGGCGGAAGGCGAAAGGGGAAAGGCGAAAGGCGAAAAGCGAAAGGCGAAAGGCGAAAGGCGAAAGGCGAAAGGCGAAAGGCGAACGGCGAAAGGCGAAAGGCGAAAGGCGAAAAGCGGAAGGCAAAAGGAAAAACGATTTTCAAAACATGAAATGAAAATGGAGAAATTTAAAATGCCTGAAGCAAAAGAAAAAACGATATTCAAAAGATAAAATACAAAAGGTGAAATTGAAAATGCGAAATGGAAAATTCGAAATTATAAATTTGTATTTCAAAATGCTAAAGGCTAATTGCGAAAGACGAAAGACGAAAGGCGAAGGGCGAAAGTCGAAAGGCGAAAGGCGAAATGCAAAAGGCGAAAGGCGAAAGGCGAAAGGTGAAAGGCGAAAGGCGAAAGGTGAAAGGCGAAAGGCGAAAGGCGAAAGGCGGAAGGCGAAAGGAAAAAGGCGAAAGGCGAAAGGCGAAAGGCGAAAGGCGAAAGGCGGAAGGTGAAACGCGTAAGGCGAAAGGCGAAAGGCGAAAGGCGAAAGGCGAAAGGCGTAAGGCGAAAGGTGAAAGGCGAAAGGCGAAAGGCGAAAGGCGAAAGACGAAAGGCGAAAGGCGAAAGGCGAAAGGCGAAAGGCGAAAGGCGAAAGGCGAAAGGCGAAAGGCGAAAGGCCAAAGGCGAAAGGCGAAAGGCGAAAGGCGAAAGGCGAAAGGCGAAAGGCGAAAGGCGAAAGGCGAAAGGCGAAAGGCGAAAGGCGAAAGGCGAAAGCGAAAGGCGAAAGGCGAAAGGTGAAAGGCGAAAAGCGAAAGGCGAAAAGCGGAAGGCGAAAGGCGAAAGGCGATAGGCGAAAGGCGAAGGGCGTGAGGCAAAAGTCAAAATGCCTAAGGCAAAAGGAAAAATGATTTTCAAATGAAAATGGAGAAATTTAAAATGCCTAAAGCAAAAGAAAAAACGATATTCAAAAGATAATATACAAAAGTTGAAATTGAAAATGCGAAATGGAAAATTCGAAATTATAAATTCGTATTTCAAAATGCTAAAGGCGAAATGCGAAAGGCGAAAGACGAAAGGCGAAGGGCGAAAGTCGAAAGGCGAAAGGCGAAAGGCAAAAGTCGAAAGGCGAAAGGCGAAAGGCGAAAGGAGAAAGGTGAAAGGCGAAAGGCGAAAGGCGAAAGGCGAAAGGCGAATGGCGAAAGGCGAAATTCGACAGGCGGAAGGCGAAAAGCGAAAGGCGGAAGGTGAAAGGCGAAAGGCGAAAGGCGAAAGGCGAAAGGCGAAAGGCGAAAGTTGAAAGGCGAAAGGCGAAAAGTGAAAGGCGAAAAGTGAAAGGCGAAAGGCGAAAGGCGAAAGGCGAAATGCGAAAGGCGAAAGGCGAAAGGCGGAAGGCGAAAGGCGAAAGGTGAAGGGCGAGAGGCAAAAGTCAAAATGCCTAAGGCAAAAGGAAAAAGGATTTTCAAAACATGAAATAAAAATGGAGAAATTTAAAATGCCTAAAGCAAAAGAAAAAACGATATTCAACAGATAAAATACAAAAGTTGAAATTGAAAATGCGAAATGGAAAATTCGAAATTATAAATTCGTATTTCAAAAGGCTAAAGGCGAAATGCGAAAAGCGAAAGACGAAAGGCGAAGGGCGATTGTCGAAAGGCGAAAGGCGAATGGCGAAAGGCGAAAGGCGAAAGGCGAAAGTCGAAAGGCGAAATGCGAAAGGCGAAAGGCGAAAGGCGAAAGGCGAAAGGCGAAAGGCGAAAGGCGAAAGGCGAAAGGCGAAAGGCGAAAGGCAAAAGGCGAAAGGCGAAAGGCGAAAGGCGAAAGGCGAAAGGCGAAAGGCGAAAGGCGGAAGGTGAAAGGCGTAAGGCGAAAGGCGAAAGGCGAAAGGCGAAAGGCGAAAGGCGAAAGTCGAAAGGCGAAAGGCGAAAGGCGAAAGGCGAAAGGCGAAAGGCGAAAGGCGAAAGGCGTAAGGCGAAAGGTGAAAGGCGAAAGGCGAAAGGCGGAAGACACAAGGAAAAACGATTTTCAAAACATGAAATCAAAATGGAGAAATTTAAAATGCCTGAAGCAAAAGAAAAAACGATATTCAAAAGATAAAATACAAAAGTTGAAATTGAAAATGCGAAATGGAAAATTCGAAATTATAAATTTGTATTTCAAAATGCTAAAGGCTAATTGCGAAAGACGAAAGACGAAAGGCGAAGGGGGAAAGTCGAAAGGCGAAAGGCGAAATGCAAAAGGCGAAAGGCGAAAGGCGAAAGGCGAAAGGCGAAAGGTGAAAGGCGAAAGGCGAAAGGTGAAAGGCGAAAGGCGAAAGGCGAAAGGCGAAAGGCGAAAGCCGAAAGGCGAAAGGCGAAAGGCGAAAGGCGAAAGGCGAAAGGCCAAAGGCGAAAGGCGAAAGGCGAAAGGCGAAAGGCGAAAGGCGAAAGGCGAAAGGCGAAAGGCGAAAGGCGAAAGGCGAAAGGCGAAAGGCGGAAGATGAAAGGCGTAAGGCGAAAGGCGAAAGGCGAAAGGCGAAAGGCGAAAGGCGAAAGGCGAAAGGCGAAAGGCGAAAGGCGAAAGGCGAAAGGCGAAAGGCGAAAGGCGAAAGGCGAAAGGCGAAAGGCGAAAGGCGAAAGGCGAAAGGCGAAAGGCGAAAAGCGAAAGGCGAAAAGCGGAAGGCGAAAGGCGAAAGGCGATAGGCGAAAGGCGAAGGGCGTGAGGCAAAAGTCAAAATGCCTAAGGCAAAAGGAAAAACGATTTTCAAATGAAAATGGAGAAATTTAAAATGCCTAAAGCAAAAGAAAAAACGATATTCAAAAGATAATATACAAAAGTTGAAATTGAAAATGCGAAATGGAAAATTCGAAATTATAAATTCGTATTTCAAAATGTTAAAGGCGAAAGGCGAAAGGCGAAAGACGAAAGGCGAAGGGCGAAAGTCGAAAGGCGAAAGGCGAAAGGCAAAAGTCGAAAGGCGAAAGGCGAAAGGCGAAAGTAGAAAGGTGAAAGGCGAAAGGCGAAAGGCGAAAGGCGAAAGGCGAATGGCGAAAGGCGAAATTCGACAGGCGGAAGGCGAAAAGCGAAAGGCGGAAGGTGAAAGGCGAAAGGCGAAAGGCGAAAGGCGAAAGGCGAAAGTTGAAAGGCGAAAGGCGAAAAGTGAAAGGCGAAAAGTGAAAGGCGAAAGGCGAAAGGCGAAAGGCGAAAGGCGGAAGGCGAAAGGCGAAAGGTGAAGGGCGAGAGGCAAAAGTCAAAATGCCTAAGGCAAAAGGAAAAACGATTTTCAAAACATGAAATAAAAATGGAGAAATTTAAAATGCCTAAAGCAAAAGAAAAAACAATGTTCAACAGATAAAATACAAAAGTTGAAATTGAAAATGCGAAATGGAAAATTCGAAATTATAAATTCGTATTTCAAAAGGCTAAAGGCGAAATGCGAAAAGCGAAAGACGAAAGGCGAAGGGCGATTGTCGAAAGGCGAAAGGCGAATGGCGAAAGGCGAAAGGCGAAAGGCGAAAGTCGAAAGGCGAAATGCGAAAGGCGCAAGGCGAAAGGCGAAAGGCGAAAGGCGAAAGGCGAAAGGCGAAAGGCGAAAGGCGAAAGGCGAAAAACAAAAGGCGAAAGGCGAAAGGCGAAAGGCGAAAGGCGAAAGGCGAAAGGCGAAAAGCGGAAGGCAAAAGGAAAAATGATTTTCAAAACATCAAATGAAAATGGAGAAATTTAAAATGCCTAAAGCAAAAGAAAAAACGATATTCAAAAGATAAAATACAAAAGTTGAAATTGAAAATGCGAAATGGAAAATTCGAAATTATAAATTTGTATTTCAAAATGCTAAAAGCGAATTGCGAAAGGCGAAAGACGAAAGGCGAAAGGCGAAAGGCGAAGGGCGAAAGTCGAAAGGCGAAAGGCGAAATGCAAAAGGCGAAAGGCGAAAGGCGAAAGGTGAAAGGCGAAAGGCGAAAGGTGAAAGGCGAAAGGCGAAAGGCGAAAGGCGAAAGGCGTAAGGCGAAAGGCGAAAGGCGAAAGGCGAAAGACGAAAGGCGAAAGGCGAAAGGCGAAAGGCGAAAGGCGAAAGGCGAAAGGCGAAAGGCGAAAGGCGAAAGGCGAAAGGCGAAAGGCGAAAGGCGAAAGGCGAAAGGCAAAAGGCGGAAGGCGAAAGACGAAAGGCGAAAGGCGAAAGGCGAAAGGCGGAAGGCGCAAGGCGAAAGGCGAAAGGCGAAAGGCGAAAGGCGAAAGGCGAAAAGCGGAAGGCAAAAGGAAAAATGATTTTCAAAACATGAAATGAAAATGGAGAAATTTAAAATGCCTAAAGCAAAAAAAAAAAACGATATTCAAAAGATAAAATACAAAAGTTGAAATTGAAAATGCGAAATGGAAAATTCGAAATTATAAATTTGTATTTCAAAATGCTAAAGGCGAATTGCGAAAGGCGAAAGACGAAAGGCGAAAGGCGAAGGGCGAAAGTCGAAAGGCGAAAGGCGAAATGCAAAAGGCGAAAGGCGAAATGCGAAAGGCGAAAGGTGAAAGGCGAAAGGCGAAAGGTGAAAGGCGAAAGGCGAAAGGCGAAAGGCGAAAGGCGAAAGGCGTAAGGCGAAAGGCGAAAGGCGAAAGGCGAATGGCGAAAGTTGAAAGGCGAAAGGCGAAAAGAGAAAGGCGAAAAGTGAAAGGCGAAAGACGAAAGGCGAAAGGCGAAAGGCGAAAGGCAGAAGGCGAAAGGCGAAAGGTGAAAGGCGAGAGGCAAAAGTCAAAATGCCTAAGGCAAAAGGAAAAACGATTTTCAAAACATGAAATAAAAATGGAGAAATTTAAAATGCCTAAAGCAAAAGAAAAAACGATATTCAACAGATAACATACAAAAGTTGAAATTGAAAATGCGAAATGGAAAATTCGAAATTATAAATTCGTATTTCAAAAGGCTAAAGGCGAAATGCGAAAGGCGAAAGACGAAAGGCGAAGGGCGATTGTCGAAAGCCGAAAGGCGAATGGCGAAAGGCGAAAGGCGAAAGGCGAAAGGCGAAAGGCGAAAGTTGAAAGGCGAAAGGCGAAAAGTGAAAGGCGAAAAGTGAAAGGCGAAAGGCGAAAGGCGAAAGGCGAAAGGCGAAAGGCGGAAGGCGAAAGGCGAAAGGTGAAGGGCGAGAGGCAAAACTCAAAATGCCTAAGGCAAAAGGAAAAACGATTTTCAAAACATGAAATAAAAATGGAGAAATTTAAAATGCCTAAAGCAAAAGAAAAAACGATATTCAACAGATAAAATACAAAAGTTGAAATTGAAAATGCGAAATGGAAAATTCGAAATTATAAATTCGTATTTCAAAAGGCTAAAGGCGAAATGCGAAAGGCGAAAGACGAAAGGCGAAGGGCGATTGTCGAAAGGCGAAAGGCGAATGGCGAAAGGCGAAAGGCGAAAGGCGAAAGTCGAAAGGCGAAATGCGAAAGGCGAAAAGAGCAAGGCGAAAGGCGAAAGGCGAAAGGCGAAAGGCGAAAGGCGAAAGGCGAAAGGCGAAAAGCGGAAGGCAAAAGGAAAAATGCAAAAGGCGAAAGGGGAAAGGCGAAAGGCGAAAGGTGAAAGGCGAAAGGTGAAAGGCGAAAGACGAAAGGCGAAAGGCGAAAGGCGAAAGGCGAAAAGTGAAAGGCGAAAAGTGAAAGGCGAAAGGCGAAAGGCGAAAGGCGAAAGGCGGAAGGCGAAAGGCGAAAGGTGAAGGGCGAGAGGCAAAACTCAAAATGCCTAAGGCAAAAGGAAAAACGATTTTCAAAACATGAAATAAAAATGGAGAAATTTAAAATGCCTAAAGCAAAAGAAAAAACGATATTCAACAGATAAAATACAAAAGTTGAAATTGAAAATGCGAAATGGAAAATTCGAAATTATAAATTCGTATTTCAAAAGGCTAAAGGCGAAATGCGAAAGGCGAAAGACGAAAGGCGAAGGGCGATTGTCGAAAGGCGAAAGGCGAATGGCGAAAGGCGAAAGGCGAAAGGCGAAAGTCGAAAGGCGAAATGCGAAAGGCGAAAGGCGAAAGGCGAAAGGCGAAAGGCGAAAAGCGAAAGGCGAAAGGCGAAAGGCGAAAGGCGAAAGGCGAAAGGCGAAAGGCGAAAGACGAAAGGCGGAAGGCGAAAGGCGAAAGGCGAAAGGCGAAAGGCGAAAGGCGAAAGGCGAAAAGCGAAAGGCGAAAGGCGAAAGGCGAAAAGCGGAAGGCAAAAGGAAAAATGATTTTCAAAACATGAAATGAAAATGGAGAAATTTAAAATGCCTAAAGCAAAAGAAAAAACGATATTCAAAAGATAAAATACAAAAGTTGAAATTGAAAATGCGAAATGGAAAATTCGAAATTATAAATTTGTATTTCAAAATGCTAAAGGCGAATTGCGAAAGGCGAAAGACGAAAGGCGAAAGGCGAAGGGCGAAAGTCGAAAGGCGAAAGGCGAAATGCAAAAGGCGAAAGGCGAAAGGCGAAAGGCGAAAGGTGAAAGGCGAAAGGCGAAAGGTGAAAGGCGAAAGACGAAAGGCGAAAGGCGAAAGGCGTAAGGCGAAAGGCGAAAGGCGAAAGGCGAAAGGCGAAAGGCGAGAGGCGAAAGGCGAAAGGCGAAAGGCGAAAGGCGAAAGGCGAAAGGCGAAAGGCGAAAGGCGAAAGGCGAAAGGCGAAAGGCGAAAGGCGAAAGGCGAAAGGCGAAAGGCGAAAGGCGAAAGGCGAAAGGCGAAAGGCGAAAGGCGAAAGGCGAAAGGCGAAAGGCGAAAGGCGAAAGGCGAAAGGCAAAAGGCGAAAGGCGAAAGGCGAAAGGCGAAAGGCGAAAGGCGAAAGGCGAAAGGCGGAAGGCGCAAGGCGAAAGGCGAAAGGCGAAAGGCGAAAGGCGAAAGGCGAAAGGCGAAAAGCGGAAGGCAAAAGGAAAAATGCAAAAGGCGAAAGGGGAAAGGCGAAAGGCGAAAGGTGAAAGGCGAAAGGTGAAAGGCGAAAGACGAAAGGCGAAAGGCGAAAGGCGTAAGGCGAAAGGCGAAAGGGGAAAGGCGAAAGGCGAAAGGCGAAAAGCGAAAGGTGAAAGGCGAAAGGCGAAAGGCGAAAGGCGAAAGGCGAAAGGCGAAAGGCGAAAGGCGAAAGGCGAAAGGCGAAAGGCAAAAGGCGAAAGGCGAAAGGCGAAAGGCGAAAGGCGAAAGGCGAAAGGCGAAAGGCGGAAGGCGAAAGGCGAAAGGCGAAAGGCGAAAGGCGAAAGGCGGAAGGCGAAAGGTGAAGGGCGAGAGGCAAAACTCAAAATGCCTAAGGCAAAAGGAAAAACGATTTTCAAAACATGAAATAAAAATGGAGAAATTTAAAATGCCTAAAGCAAAAGAAAAAATGATATTCAACAGATAAAATACAAAAGTTGAAATTGAAAATGCGAAATGGAAAATTCGAAATTATAAATTCGTATTTCAAAAGGCTAAAGGCGAAATGCGAAAGGCGAAAGACGAAAGGCGAAGGGCGATTGTCGAAAGGCGAAAGGCGAATGGCGAAAGGCGAAAGGCGAAAGTCGAAAGGCGAAATGCGAAAGGCGAAAGGCGAAAGGCGAAAGGCGAAAGGCGAAAGGCGAAAGGCGAAAGGCGAAAGGCGAAAGGCGAAAGGCGAAAGGCGAAAGGCGAAAGGCGAAAGGCGAAAGGCGTAAGGCGAAAGGCGAAAGGCGAAAGGCGAATGGCGAAAGTTGAAAGGCGAAAGGCGAAAAGTGAAAGGCGAAAAGTGAAAGGCGAAAGGCGAAAGGCGAAAGGCGAAAGGCGAAAGGCGGAAGGCGAAAGGCGAAAGGTGAAGGGCGAGAGGCAAAAGTCAAAATGCCTAAGGCAAAAGGAAAAACGATTTTCAAAACATGAAATAAAAATGGAGAAATTTAAAATGCCTAAAGCAAAAGAAAAAACGATATTCAACAGATAAAATACAAAAGTTGAAATTGAAAATGCGAAATGGAAAATTCGAAATTATAAATTCGTATTTCAAAAGGCTAAAGGCGAAATGCGAAAGGCGAAAGACGAAAGGCGAAGGGCGATTGTCGAAAGGCGAAAGGCGAATGGCGAAAGGCGAAAGGCGAAAGGCGAAAGTCGAAAGGCGAAATGCGAAAGGCGAAAGGCGAAAGGCGAAAGGCGAAAGGCGAAAGGCGAAAGGCGAAAGGCGAAAGGCGAAAGGCGAAAGGCGAAAGGCGAAAGGCGAAAGGCAAAAGGCGAAAGGCGAAAGGCGAAAGGCGAAAGGCGAAAGGCGAAAGGCGAAAGGCGAAAGGCGAAAGGCGAAAGGCGAAAGGCGAAAGGCGAAAGGCGAAAGGCGAAAGGCGAAAGGCGAAAGGCGAAAGGCGAAAGGCGAAAAGCGAAAGTCGAAAGGCGAAATGCGAAAGGCGAAAGGCGAAAGGCGAAAGGCGAAAGGCGAAGGGCGAAAGGCGAAAGGCGAAATGCGAAAGGCGAAAGGCGAAAGGCAAAAGGCGAAAGGCGAAAGGCGAAAGGCGAAAGGCGAAAGGCGAAAGGCGAAAGGCGAAAGGCGAAAAGCGGAAGGCAAAAGGAAAAATCATTTTCAAAACATGAAATGAAAATGGAGAAATTTAAAATGCCTAAAGCAAAAGAAAAAACGATATTCAAAAGATAAAATAGAAAAGTTGAAATTGAAAATGCGAAATGGAAAATTCGAAATTATAAATTTGTATTTCAAAATGCTAAAGGCGAATTGCGAAAGGCGAAAGACGAAAGGCGAAAGGCGAAGGGCGAAAGTCGAAAGGCGAAAGGCGAAATGCAAAAGGCGAAAGGCGAAAGGCGAAAGGCGAAAGGTGAAAGGCGAAAGGCGAAAGGCGAAAGGCGAAAGGCGAAAGGCGAAAGGCGAAAGGCGAAAGGCGAAAGGCGAAAGGCGAAAGGCGAAAGGCGAAAGGCGAAAGGCGAAAGGCGAAAGGCGAAAGGCGAAAGGCAAAATGCGAAAGGCGAAAGGCGAAAGGCGAAAGGCGAAAGGCGAAAGGCGAAAGGCGAAAGGCGAAATGCGAAAGGCGAAAGGCGAAAGGCGAAAGGCGAAAGGCGAAAGGCGAAAGGCGAAAGTTGAAAGGCGAAAGGCGAAAAGTGAAAGGCGAAAGGCGAAAGGCGAAAGGCGAAAGGCGAATGGCGAAAGTTGAAAGGCGAAAGGCGAAAAGTGAAAGGCGAAAAGTGAAAGGCGAAAGGCGAAAGGCGAAAGGCGAAAGGCGGAAGGCGAAAGGCGAAAGGTGAAGGGCGAGAGGCAAAAGTCAAAATGCCTAAGGCAAAAGGAAAAACGATTTTCAAAACATGAAATAAAAATGGAGAAATTTAAAATGCCTAAAGCAAAAGAAAAAACGATATTCAACAGATAAAATACAAAAGTTGAAATTGAAAATGCGAAATGGAAAATTCGAAATTATAAATTCGTATTTCAAAAGGCTAAAGGCGAAATGCGAAAGGCGAAAGACGAAAGGCGAAGGGCGATTGTCGAAAGGCGAAAGGCGAATGGCGAAAGGCGAAAGGCGAAAGGCGAAAGTCGAAAGGCGAAATGCGAAAGGCGAAAGGCGAAAGGCGAAAGGCGAAAGGCGAAAGGCGAAAGGCGAAAGGCGAAAGGCGAAAGGCGAAAGGCGAAAGGCGAAAGGCGAAAGGCGAAAGGCGAAAGGCGAAAGGCAAAAGGCGAAAGGCGAAAGGCGAAAGGCGAAAGGCGAAAGGCGAAAGGCGAAAGGCGAAAGGCGAAAGGCGAAAGGCGAAAGGCGAAAGGCGAAAGGCGAAAGGCGAAAGGCGAAAGGCGAAAGGCGAAAGGCGAAAGGCGAAAGGCGAAAGGCGAAAGGCGAAAGGCGAAAGGCGAAAGGCGAAAGGCGAAAGGCGAAAGGCGAAAGGCGAAAAGCGAAAGTCGAAAGGCGAAATGCGAAAGGCGAAAGGCGAAAGGCGAAAGGCGAAAGGCGAAGGGCGAAAGGCGAAAGGCGAAATGCGAAAGGCGAAAGGCGAAAGGCGAAAGGCGAAAGGCGAAAGGCGAAAAGCGAAAGTCGAAAGGCGAAATGCGAAAGGCGAAAGGCGAAAGGCGAAAGGCGAAAGGCGAAGGGCGAAAGGCGAAAGGCGAAATGCGAAAGGCGAAAGGCGAAAGGCGAAAGGCGAAAAGCGGAAGGCAAAAGGAAAAATGATTTTCAAAACATGAAATGAAAATGGAGAAATTTAAAATGCCTAAAGCAAAAGAAAAAACGATATTCAAAAGATAAAATACAAAAGTTGAAATTGAAAATGCGAAATGGAAAATTCGAAATTATAAATTCGTATTTCAAAAGGCTAAAGGCGAAATGCGAAAGGCGAAAGACGAAAGGCGAAGGGCGATTGTCGAAAGGCGAAAGGCGAATGGCGAAAGGCGAAAGGCGAAAGTCGAAAGGCGAAATGCGAAAGGCGAAAGGCGAAAGGCGAAAGGCGAAAGGCGAAAGGCGAAAGGCGAAAGGCGAAAGGCGAAAGGCGAAAGGCGAAAGGCGAAAGGCGAAAGGCGAAAGGCGAAAGGCGTAAGGCGAAAGGCGAAAGGCGAAAGGCGAATGGCGAAAGTTGAAAGGCGAAAGGCGAAAAGTGAAAGGCGAAAAGTGAAAGGCGAAAGGCGAAAGGCGAAAGGCGAAAGGCGAAAGGCGGAAGGCGAAAGGCGAAAGGTGAAGGGCGAGAGGCAAAAGTCAAAATGCCTAAGGCAAAAGGAAAAACGATTTTCAAAACATGAAATAAAAATGGAGAAATTTAAAATGCCTAAAGCAAAAGAAAAAACGATATTCAACAGATAAAATACAAAAGTTGAAATTGAAAATGCGAAATGGAAAATTCGAAATTATAAATTCGTATTTCAAAAGGCTAAAGGCGAAATGCGAAAGGCGAAAGACGAAAGGCGAAGGGCGATTGTCGAAAGGCGAAAGGCGAAAGGCGAATGGCGAAAGGCGAAAGGCGAAAGGCGAAAGTCGAAAGGCGAAATGCGAAAGGCGAAAGGCGAAAGGCGAAAGGCGAAAGGCGAAAGGCGAAAGGCGAAAGGCGAAAGGCGAAAGGCGAAAGGCGAAAGGCGAAAGGCGAAAGGCAAAAGGCGAAAGGCGAAAGGCGAAAGGCGAAAGGCGAAAGGCGAAAGGCGAAAGGCGAAAGGCGAAAGGCGAAAGGCGAAAGGCGAAAGGCGAAAGGCGAAAGGCGAAAGGCGAAAGGCGAAAAGCGAAAGTCGAAAGGCGAAATGCGAAAGGCGAAAGGCGAAAGGCGAAAGGCGAAAGGCGAAAGGCGAAGGGCGAAAGGCGAAAGGCGAAAGGCGAAATGCGAAAGGCGAAAGGCGAAAGGCAAAAGGCGAAAGGCGAAAGGCGAAAGGCGAAAGGCGAAAGGCGAAAGGCGAAAGGCGAAAGGCGAAAGGCGAAAGGCGAAAGGCGAAAAGCGGAAGGCAAAAGGAAAAATCATTTTCAAAACATGAAATGAAAATGGAGAAATTTAAAATGCCTAAAGCAAAAGAAAAAACGATATTCAAAAGATAAAATAGAAAAGTTGAAATTGAAAATGCGAAATGGAAAATTCGAAATTATAAATTTGTATTTCAAAATGCTAAAGGCGAATTGCGAAAGGCGAAAGACGAAAGGCGAAAGGCGAAGGGCGAAAGTCGAAAGGCGAAAGGCGAAATGCAAAAGGCGAAAGGCGAAAGGCGAAAGGTGAAAGGTGAAAGGCGAAAGGCGAAAGGCGAAAGGCGAAAGGCGAAAGGCGAAAGGCGAAAGGCGAAAGGCGAAAGGCGAAAGGCGAAAGGCGAAAGGCGAAAGGCGAAAGGCGAAAGGCGAAAGGCAAAATGCGAAAGGCGAAAGGCGAAAGGCGAAAGGCGAAAGGCGAAAGGCGAAAGGCGAAAGGCGAAAGGCGAAAGGCGAAAGGCGAAAGGCGAAAGGCGAAAGGCGAAAGGCGAAAGGCGAAAGGCGAAAGGCGAAAAGCGAAAAGCGGAAGGCAAAAGGAAAAATGATTTTCAAAACATGAAATGAAAATGGAGAAATTTAAAATGCCTAAAGCAAAAGAAAAAACGATATTCAACAGATAAAATACAAAAGTTGAAATTGAAAATGCGAAATGGAAAATTCGAAATTATAAATTCGTATTTCAAAAGGCTAAAGGCGAAATGCGAAAAGCGAAAGACGAAAGGCGAAGGGCGAAGGGCGAAAGTCGAAAGGCGAAAGGCGAAATGCAAAAGGCGAAAGGCGAAAGGCGAAAGGCGAAAGGCGAAAGGCGAAAGGCGAAAGGCGAAAGGCGAAAGGCGAAAGGCAAAAGGCGAAAGGCGAAAGGCGAAACGCGAAAGGCGAAAGGCGAAAGGCGAAAGGCGAAAGGCGAAAGGCGAAAGGCGAAAGGCGAAAGGCGAAAGGCGAAAGGCGAAAGGCGAAAGGCGAAAAGCGGAAGGCAAAAGGAAAAATGATTTTCAAAACATGAAATGAAAATGGAGAAATTTAAAATGCCTAAAGCAAAAGAAAAAACGATATTCAAAAGATAAAATACAAAAGTTGAAATTGAAAATGCGAAATGGAAAATTCGAAATTATAAATTTGTATTTCAAAATGCTAAAGGCGAATTGCGAAAGGCGAAAGACGAAAGGCGAAAGGCGAAGGGCGAAAGTCGAAAGGCGAAAGGCGAAATGCAAAAGGCGAAAGGCGAAAGGCGAAAGGCGAAAGGTGAAAGGCGAAAGGCGAAAGGTGAAAGGCGAAAGGCGAAAGGCGAAAGGCGAAAGGCGAAAGGCGTAAGGCGAAAGGCGAAAGGCGAAAGGCGAAAGGCGAAAGGCGAAAGGCGAAAGGCGAAAGGCGAAAGGCGAAAGGCGAAAGGCGAAAGGCGAAAGGCGAAAGGCGAAAAGCGGAAGGCAAAAGGAAAAATGATTTTCAAAACACGAAATGAAAATGGAGAAATTTAAAATGCCTAAAGCAAAAGAAAAAACGATATTCAAAAGATAAAATACAAAAGTTGAAATTGAAAATGCGAAATGGAAAATTCGAAATTATAAATTTGTATTTCAAAATGCTAAAGGCGAATTGCGAAAGGCGAAAGACGAAAGGCGAAAGGCGAAGGGCGAAAGTCGAAAGGCGAAAGGCGAAATGCAAAAGGCGAAAGGCGAAAGGCGAAAGGCGAAAGGCGAAAGGCGAAAGGCGAAAGGCGAAAGGCGAAAGGCGAAAGGCGAAAGGCGAAAGGCGAAAGGCGAAAGGCGAAAGGCGAAAGGCGAAAGGCGAAAGGCGAAAGGCGAAAGGCGAAAGGCGAAAGGCGAAAGGCAAAAGGCGAAAGGCGAAAGGCGAAAGGCGAAAGGCGAAAGGCGAAAGGCGAAAGGCGAAAGGCGAAAGGCGAAAGGCGCAAGGCGAAAGGCGAAAGGCGAAAGGCGAAAAGCGGAAGGCAAAAGGAAAAATGATTTTCAAAACATGAAATGAAAATGGAGAAATTTAAAATGCCTAAAGCAAAAAAAAAACGATATTCAAAAGATAAAATACAAAAGTTGAAATTGAAAATGCGAAATGGAAAATTCGAAATTATAAATTTGTATTTCAAAATGCTAAAGGCGAATTGCGAAAGGCGAAAGACGAAAGGCGAAAGGCGAAGGGCGAAAGTCGAAAGGCGAAAGGCAAAATGCAAAAGGCGAAAGGCGAAATGCGAAAGGCGAAAGGTGAAAGGCGAAAGGCGAAAGGTGAAAGGCGAAAGGCGAAAGGCGAAAGGCGAAAGGCGAAAGGCGAAAGGCGTAAGGCGAAAGGCAAAAGGCGAAAGGCGAAAGGCGAAAGGCGAAAGGCGAAAGGCGAAAGGCGAAAGGCGAAAGGCGAAAGGCGAAAGGCGAAAGGCGAAAGGCGAAAGGCGAAAAGCGAAAGTCGAAAGGCGAAATGCGAAAGGCGAAAGGCGAAAGGCGAAAGGCGAAGGGCGAAAGGCGAAAGGCGAAAGGCGAAAGACAAAAGGCGAAAGGCGAAAGGCGAAAGGCGAAAGGCGAAAGGCGAAAGGCGAAAGGCGAAAGGCGAAAGGCGAAAGGCGAAAGGCGAAAGGCGAAAGGCGAAAAGCGGAAGGCAAAAGGAAAAATCATTTTCAAAACATGAAATGAAAATGGAGAAATTTAAAATGCCTAAAGCGAAAGAAAAAACGATATTCAAAAGATAAAATACAAAAGTTGAAATTGAAAATGCGAAATGGAAAATTCGAAATTATAAATTTGTATTTCAAAATGCTAAAGGCGAATTGCGAAAGGCGAAAGACGAAAGGCGAAAGGCGAAGGGCGAAAGTCGAAAGGCGAAAGGCGAAAGGCGAAAGGCAAAAGGCGAAAGGCGAAAGGCGAAAGGCGAAAGGCGGAAGGCGAAAGGCGAAAGGCGAAAGGCGAAAGGCGGAAGGCGAAAAGTGAAGGGCGAGAGGCAAAACTCAAAATGCCTAAGGCAAAAGGAAAAACGATTTTCAAAACATGAAATAAAAATGGAGAAATTTAAAATGCCTAAAGCAAAAGAAAAAACGATATTCAACAGATAAAATACAAAAGTTGAAATTGAAAATGCGAAATGGAAAATTCGAAATTATAAATTCGTATTTCAAAAGGCTAAAGGCGAAATGCGAAAGGCGAAAGACGAAAGGCGAAGGGCGATTGTCGAAAGGCGAAAGGCGAATGGCGAAAGGCGAAAGGCGAAAGTCGAAAGGCGAAATGCGAAAGGCGAAAGGCGAAAGGCGAAAGGCGAAAGGCGAAAGGCGAAAGGCGAAAGGCGAAAGGCGAAATGCGAAAGGCGAAAGGCGAAAGGCGTAAGGCGAAAGGCGAAAGGCGAAAGGCGAATGGCGAAAGTTGAAAGGCGAAAGGCGAAAAGTGAAAGGCGAAAAGTGAAAGGCGAAAGGCGAAAGGCGAAAGGCGAAAGGCGGAAGGCGAAAGGCGAAAGGTGAAGGGCGAGAGGCAAAAGTCAAAATGCCTAAGGCAAAAGGAAAAACGATTTTCAAAACATGAAATAAAAATGGAGAAATTTAAAATGCCTAAAGCAAAAGAAAAAACGATATTCAACAGATAAAATACAAAAGTTGAAATTGAAAATGCGAAATGGAAAATTCGAAATTATAAATTCGTATTTCAAAAGGCTAAAGGCGAAATGCGAAAGGCGAAAGACGAAAGGCGAAGGGCGATTGTCGAAAGGCGAAAGGCGAATGGCGAAAGGCGAAAGGCGAAAGGCGAAAGTCGAAAGGCGAAATGCGAAAGGCGAAAGGCGAAAGGCGAAAGGCGAAAGGCGAAATGCGAAAGGCGAAAGGCGAAAGGCGAAAGGCGAAAGGCGAAAGGCGAAAGGCGAAAGGCAAAAGGCGAAAGGCGAAAGGCGAAAGGCGAAAGGCGAAAGGCGAAAGGCGAAAGGCGAAAGGCGAAAGGCGAAAGGCGAAAGGCGAAAGGCGAAAGGCGAAAGGCGAAAGGCGAAAGGCGAAAGGCGAAAAGCGAAAGTCGAAAGGCGAAATGCGAAAGGCGAAAGGCGAAAGGCGAAAGGCGAAAGGCGAAAGGCGAAAGGCGAAAGGCGAAAGGCGAAAGGCAAAAGGCGAAAGGCGAAAGGCGAAAGGCGAAAGGCGAAAGGCGAAAGGCGAAAAGCGGAAGGCAAAAGGAAAAATCATTTTCAAAACATGAAATGGAAATGGAGAAATTTAAAATGCCTAAAGCAAAAGAAAAAACGATATTCAAAAGATAAAATACAAAAGTTGAAATTGAAAATGCGAAATGGAAAATTCGAAATTATAAATTTGTATTTCAAAATGCTAAAGGCGAATTGCGAAAGGCGAAAGACGAAAGGCGAAAGGCGAAGGGCGAAAGTCGAAAGGCGAAAGGCGAAATGCAAAAGGCGAAAGGCGAAAGGCGAAAGGTGAAAGGCGAAAGGCGAAAGGCGAAAGGCGAAAGGCGAAAGGCGAAAGGCGAAAGGCGAAAGGCGAAAGGCGAAAGGCAAAATGCGAAAGGCGAAAGGCGAAAGGCGAAAGGCGAAAGGCGAAAGGCGAAAGGCGAAAGGCGAATGGCGAAAGGCGAAAAGCGAAAAGCGGAAGGCAAAAGGAAAAATGATTTTCAAAACATGAAATGAAAATGGAGAAATTTAAAATGCCTAAAGCAAAAGAAAAAACGATATTCAACAGATAAAATACAAAAGTTGAAATTGAAAATGCGAAATGGAAAATTCGAAATTATAAATTCGTATTTCAAAAGGCTAAAGGCGAAATGCGAAAAGCGAAAGACGAAAGGCGAAGGGCGAAGGGCGAAAGTCGAAAGGCGAAAGGCGAAATGCAAAAGGCGAAAGGCGAAAGGCGAAAGGCGAAAGGCGAAAGGCGAAATGCGAAAGGCGAAAGGCGAAAGGCGAAAGGCGAAAGGCGAAAGGCGAAAGGCGAAAGGCGAAAGGCGAAAGGCGAAAGGCGAAAGGCGAAAGGCGAAAGGCGAAAGGCAAAATGCGAAAGGCGAAAGGCGAAAGGCGAAAGGCGAAAGGCGAAAGGCGAAAGACGAAAGGCGAAAGGCGAAAGGCGAAAGGCGAAAAGCGAAAAGCGGAAGGCAAAAGGAAAAATGATTTTCAAAACATGAAATGAAAATGGAGAAATTTAAAATGCCTAAAGCAAAAGAAAAAACGATATTCAACAGATAAAATACAAAAGTTGAAATTGAAAATGCGAAATGGAAAATTCGAAATTATAAATTCGTATTTCAAAAGGCTAAAGGCGAAATGCGAAAAGCGAAAGACGAAAGGCGAAGGGCGAAGGGCGAAAGTCGAAAGGCGAAAGGCGAAATGCAAAAGGCGAAAGGCGAAAGGCGAAAGGCGAAAGGCGAAAGGCGAAAGGCGAAAGGCGAAAGGCGAAAGGCGAAAGGCGAAAGGCGAAAGGCGAAAGGCGAAAGGCGAAAGGCGAAAAGCGGAAGGCAAAAGGAAAAATGATTTTCAAAACATGAAATGAAAATGGAGAAATTTAAAATGCCTAAAGCAAAAGAAAAACCGATATTCAAAAGATAAAATACAAAAGTTGAAATTGAAAATGCGAAATGGAAAATTCGAAATTATAAATTTGTATTTCAAAATGCTAAAGGCGAATTGCGAAAGGCGAAAGACGAAAGGCGAAAGGCGAAGGGCGAAAGTCGAAAGGCGAAAGACGAAATGCAAAAGGCGAAAGGCGAAAGGCGAAAGGCGAATGGTGAAAGGCGAAAGGTGAAAGGCCAAAGGCGAAAGGTGAAAGGCGAAAGGCGAAAGGCGAAAGGCGAAAGGCGTAAGGCGAAAGGGAAAGGCGAAAGGCGAAAGGCGAAAGGCTAAAGGCGAAAGGCGAAAGGCGAAAGGCGAAAGGCGAAAGGCGAAAAGCGGAAGGCAAAAGGAAAAATGATTTTCAAAACATGAAATGAAAATGGAGAAATTTAAAATGCCTAAAGCAAAAGAAAAAACGATATTCAAAAGATAAAATACAAAAGTTGAAATTGAAAATGCGAAATGGAAAATTCGAAATTATAAATTTGTATTTCAAAATGCTAAAGGCGAATTGCGAAAGTCGAAAGACGAAAGGCGAAAGGCGAAGGGCGAAAGTCGAAAGGCGAAAGGCGAAATGCAAAAGGCGAAAGGCGAAATGCAAAAGGCGAAAGGCGAAAGGCGAAAGCGAAAGGTGAAAGGCGAAAGGCGAAAGGTGAAAGGCGAAAGGCGAAAGGCGAAAGGCGAAAGGCGTAAGGCGAAAGGCGAAAGGCGAAAGGCGAAAGGCGAAAGGCGAAAGGCGAAAGGCGAAAGGCGAAAGGCGAAAGGCGAAAGGCGAAAGGCGAAAGGCGAAAGGCGAAAGGCGAAAGGCAAAATGCGAAAGGCGAAAGGCGAAAGGCGAAAGACGAAAGGCGAAAGGCGAAAGACGAAAGGCGAAAGGCGAAAGGCGAAAGTCGAAAGGCGAAAGGCGAAATGCAAAAGGCGAAAGGCGAAAGGCGAAAGGCGAAAGGCGAAAGGCGAAAGGCGAAAGGCGAAAGGCGAAAGGCGAAAGGCGAAAGGCGAAAGGCGAAAGGCGAAAGGCGAAATGCAAAAGGCGAAAGGCGAAAGGCGAAAGGCGAAAGACGAAAGGCGAAAGGCGAAAGGCGAAAGGCAAAATGCGAAAGGCGAAAGGCAAAATGCGAAAGGCGAAAGGCGAAAGGCGAAAGGCGAAAGGCGAAAGACGAAAGGCGAAAGGCGAAAGGCGAAAGGCGAAAAGCGAAAAGCGGAAGGCAAAAGGAAAAATGATTTTCAAAACATGAAATGAAAATGGAGAAATTTAAAATGCCTAAAGCAAAAGAAAAAACGATATTCAACAGATAAAATACAAAAGTTGAAATTGAAAATGCGAAATGGAAAATTCGAAATTATAAATTCGTATTTCAAAAGGCTAAAGGCGAAATGCGAAAAGCGAAAGACAAAAGGCGAAGGGCGAAGGGCGAAAGTCGAAAGGCGAAAGGCGAAATGCAAAAGGCGAAAGGCGAAAGGCGAAAGGCGAAAGGCGAAAGGCGAAAGGCGAAAGGCGAAAGGCGAAAGGCGAAAGGCGAAAGGCGAAAGGCGAAAGGCGAAAGGCGAAAGGCGAAAGGCGAAAGGCGAAAGGCGAAAGGCGAAAGGCGAAAGGCGAAAGGCGAAAGGCGAAAGGCGAAAGGCGAAAGGCGAAAGGCGAAAGGCGAAAGGCGAAAGGCGAAAGGCGAAAGGCGAAAGGCGAAAGGCGAAAGGCGAAAGGCAAAATGCGAAAGGCGAAAGGCGAAAGGCGAAAGGCGAAAGGCGAAAGGCGAAAGGCGAAAGACGAAAGGCGAAAGGCGAAAGGCGAAAGGCGAAAAGCGAAAAGCGGAAGGCAAAAGGAAAAATGATTTTCAAAACATGAAATGAAAATGGAGAAATTTAAAATGCCTAAAGCAAAAGAAAAAACGATATTCAACAGATAAAATACAAAAGTTGAAATTGAAAATGCGAAATGGAAAATTCGAAATTATAAATTCGTATTTCAAAAGGCTAAAGGCGAAATGCGAAAAGCGAAAGACGAAAGGCGAAGGGCGAAGGGCGAAAGTCGAAAGGCGAAAGGCGAAATGCAAAAGGCGAAAGGCGAAAGGCGAAAGGCGAAAGGCGAAAGGCGAAAGGCGAAAGGCGAAAGGCGAAAGGCGAAAGGCGAAAGGCGAAAGGCGAAAGGCGAAAGGCGAAAGGCGAAAGGCGAAAAGCGGAAGGCAAAAGGAAAAATGATTTTCAAAACATGAAATGAAAATGGAGAAATTTAAAATGCCTAAAGCAAAAGAAAAACCGATATTCAAAAGATAAAATACAAAAGTTGAAATTGAAAATGCGAAATGGAAAATTCGAAATTATAAATTTGTATTTCAAAATGCTAAAGGCGAATTGCGAAAGGCGAAAGACGAAAGGCGAAAGGCGAAGGGCGAAAGTCGAAAGGCGAAAGACGAAATGCAAAAGGCGAAAGGCGAAAGGCGAAAGGCGAATGGTGAAAGGCGAAAGGTGAAAGGCCAAAGGCGAAAGGTGAAAGGCGAAAGGCGAAAGGCGAAAGGCGAAAGGCGTAAGGCGAAAGGGAAAGGCGAAAGGCGAAAGGCGAAAGGCTAAAGGCGAAAGGCGAAAGGCGAAAGGCGAAAGGCGAAAGGCGAAAAGCGGAAGGCAAAAGGAAAAATGATTTTCAAAACATGAAATGAAAATGGAGAAATTTAAAATGCCTAAAGCAAAAGAAAAAACGATATTCAAAAGATAAAATACAAAAGTTGAAATTGAAAATGCGAAATGGAAAATTCGAAATTATAAATTTGTATTTCAAAATGCTAAAGGCGAATTGCGAAAGTCGAAAGACGAAAGGCGAAAGGCGAAGGGCGAAAGTCGAAAGGCGAAAGGCGAAATGCAAAAGGCGAAAGGCGAAATGCAAAAGGCGAAAGGCGAAAGGCGAAAGCGAAAGGTGAAAGGCGAAAGGCGAAAGGTGAAAGGCGAAAGGCGAAAGGCGAAAGGCGAAAGGCGTAAGGCGAAAGGCGAAAGGCGAAAGGCGAAAGGCGAAAGGCGAAAGGCGAAAGGCGAAAGGCTAAAGGCGGAAGGCGCAAGGCGAAAGGCGAAAGGCGAAAAGCGGAAGGCAAAAGGAAAAATGATTTTCAAAACATGAAATGAAAATGGAGAAATTTAAAATGCCTAAAGCAAAAAAAAAACGATATTCAAAAGATAAAATACAAAAGTTGAAATTGAAAATGCGAAATGGAAAATTCGAAATTATAAATTTGTATTTCAAAATGCTAAAGGCGAATTGCGAAAGGCGAAAGACGAAAGGCGAAAGGCGAAGGGCGAAAGTCGAAAGGCGAAAGGCGAAATGCAAAAGGCGAAAGGCGAAATGCGAAAGGCGAAAGGTGAAAGGCGAAAGGCGAAAGGTGAAAGGCGAAAGGCGAAAGGCGAAAGGCGAAAGGCGAAAGGCGAAAGGCGAAAGGCGTAAGGCGAAAGGCGAAAGGCGAAAGGCGAATGGCGAAAGTTGAAAGGCGAAAGGCGAAAAGTGAAAGGCGAAAAGTGAAAGGCGAAAGACGAAAGGCGAAAGGCGAAAGGCGAAAGGCAGAAGGCGAAAGGCGAAAGGTGAAGGGCGAGAGGCAAAAGTCAAAATGCCTAAGGCAAAAGGAAAAACGATTTTCAAAACATGAAATAAAAATGGAGAAATTTAAAATGCCTAAAGCAAAAGAAAAAACGATATTCAACAGATAAAATACAAAAGTTGAAATTGAAAATGCGAAATGGAAAATTCGAAATTATAAATTCGTATTTCAAAAGGCTAAAGGCGAAATGCGAAAGGTGAAAGACGAAAGGCGAAGGGCGATTGTCGAAAGGCGAAAGGCGTATGGCGAAATGCGAAAGGCGAAAGGCGAAAGGCGAAAGGCGAAAGGCGAAAGGCGAAAGGCGAAAGGCGAAAGGCGAAAGGCGAAAGGCGAAAGGCGAAAGGCGAAAGGCAAAAGGCGAAAGGCGAAAGGCGAAAGGCGAAAGGCGAAAGGCGAAAGGCGAAAGGCGAAAGGCGAAAGGCGAAAGGCGAAACGCGAAAGGCGGAAGATGAAAGGCGTAAGGCGAAAGGCGAAAGGCGAAAGGCGAAAGGCGAAAGGCGAAAGGCGAAAGGCGAAAGGCGAAAGGCGAAAGGCGAAAGGCGAAAGGCGAAAGGCGAAAGGCGAAAGGCGAAAGGCGAAAGGCGAAAGGCGAAAGGCGAAAGGCGAAAGGCGAAAGGCGAAAGGCGAAAGCCGAAAGGCGAAAGGCGAAAGGCGAAAGGCGAAAGGCGAAAGGCGAAAGGCGAAAAGTGAAAGGCGAAAAGCGGAAGGCGAAAGGCGAAAGGCGATAGGCGAAAGGCGAAGGGCGTGAGGCAAAAGTCAAAATGCCTAAGGCAAAAGGAAAAACGATTTTCAAATGAAAATGGAGAAATTTAAAATGCCTAAAGCAAAAGAAAAAACGATATTCAAAAGATAATATACAAAAGTTGAAATTGAAAATGCGAAATGGAAAATTCGAAATTATAAATTCGTATTTCAAAATGCTAAAGGCGAAATGCGAAAGGCGAAAGACGAAAGGCGAAGGGCGAAAGTCGAAAGGCGAAAGGCGAAAGGCAAAAGTCGAAAGGCGAAAGGCGAAAGGCGAAAGGTGAAGGGCGAGAGGCAAAAGTCAAAATGCCTAAGGCAAAAGGAAAAACGATTTTCAAAACATGAAATAAAAATGGAGAAATTTAAAATGCCTAAAGCAAAAGAAAAAACGATATTCAACAGATAAGATACAAAAGTTGAAATTGAAAATGCGAAATGGAAAATTCGAAATTATAAATTCGTATTTCAAAAGGCTAAAGGCGAAATGCGAAAAGCGAAAGACGAAAGGCGAAGGGCGATTGTCGAAAGGCGAAAGGCGAATGGCGAAAGGCGAAAGGCGTAAGGCGAAAGGCGAAAGGCGAAAGGCGAAAGGCGAAAGGCGAAAGGCGAAAGGCGAAAGGTGAAAGGCGAAAGGCGAAAGGCGAAATGCGAAAGGCGTAAGGCGAAAGGCGAAAGGCGAAAGGCGAAAGGCGAAAGGCGAAAGGCGAAAGGCGAAAGGCGAAAGGCGAAAGGCGAAAGGCGAAAGGCGAAAGGCGAAAGGCGAAAGGCGAAAGGCGAAAGGCGAAAGGCGAAAGGCAAAAGGCGAAAGGCGAAAGGTGAAAGGCGAAAGGCGAAAGGCGAAAGGCGAAAGGCGGAAGGCGCAAGGCGAAAGGCGAAAGGCGAAAGGCGAAAAGCGGAAGGCAAAAGGAAAAATGATTTTCGAAACATGAAATGAAAATGGAGAAATTTAAAATGCCTAAAGCAAAAAAAAAACGATATTCAAAAGATAAAATACAAAAGTTGAAATTGAAAATGCGAAATGGAAAATTCGAAATTATAAATTTGTATTTCAAAATGCTAAAGGCGAATTGCGAAAGGCGAAAGACGAAAGGCGAAAGGCGAAGGGCGAAAGTCGAAAGGCGAAAGGCGAAATGCAAAAGGCGAAAGGCGAAATGCGAAAGGCGAAAGGTGAAAGGCGAAAGGCGAAAGGTGAAAGGCGAAAGGCGAAAGGCGAAAGGCGAAAGGCGAAAGGCGAAAGGCGAAAGGCGAAAGGCGTAAGGCGAAAGGCGAAAGGCGAAAGGCGAAAGGCGAAAGGCGAAAGGCGAAAGGCGAAAGGCGAAAGGCGAAAGGCGAAAGGCGAAAGGCGAAAGGCGAAAGGCGAAAGGCGAAAGGCGAAAGGCGAAAGGCGAAAGGCGAAATGCAAAAGGCGAAAGGCGAAATGCGAAAGGCGAAAGGTGAAAGGCGAAAGGCGAAAGGTGAAAGGCGAAAGGCGAAAGGTGAAAGGCGAAAGGCGAAAGGCGAAAGGCGAAAGGCGTAAGGCGAAAGGCGAAAGGCGAAAGGCGAAAGGCGAAAGGCGAAAGGCGAAAGGCGAAAGGCGAAAGGCGAAAGGCGAAAGGCGAAAGGCGAAAGGCGAAAGGCGAAAGGCGAAAGGCGAAAGGCAAAAGGCGAAAGGCGAAAGGCGAAAGGCGAAAGGCGAAAGGCGAAAGGCGGAAGGCGCAAGGCGAAAGGCGAAAGGCGAAAGGCGAAAGGCGAAAAGCGGAAGGCAAAAGGAAAAATGATTTTCAAAACATGAAATGAAAATGGAGAAATTTAAAATGCCTAAAGCAAAAAAAAAACGATATTCAAAAGATAAAATACAAAAGTTGAAATTGAAAATGCGAAATGGAAAATTCGAAATTATAAATTTGTATTTCAAAATGCTAAAGGCGAATTGCGAAAGGCGAAAGACGAAAGGCGAAAGGCGAAGGGCGAAAGTCGAAAGGCGAAAGGCGAAATGCAAAAGGCGAAAGGCGAAATGCGAAAGGCGAAAGGTGAAAGGCGAAAGGCGAAAGGTGAAAGGCGAAAGGCGAAAGGCGAAAGGCGAAAGGCGAAAGGCGAAAGGCGTAAGGCGAAAGGCGAAAGGCGAAAGGCGAAAGGCGAATGGCGAAAGTTGAAAGGCGAATGGCGAAAAGTGAAAGGCGAAAAGTGAAAGGCGAAAGACGAAAGGCGAAAGGCGAAAGGCGAAAGGCAGAAGGCGAAAGGCGAAAGGTGAAGGGCGAGAGGCAAAAGTCAAAATGCCTAAGGCAAAAGGAAAAACGATTTTCAAAACATGAAATAAAAATGGAGAAATTTAAAATGCCTAAAGCAAAAGAAAAAACGATATTCAACAGATAAAATACAAAAGTTGAAATTGAAAATGCGAAATGGAAAATTCGAAATTATAAATTCGTATTTCAAAAGGCTAAAGGCGAAATGCGAAAGGCGAAAGACGAAAGGCGAAGGGCGATTGTCGAAAGGCGAAAGGCGTATGGCGAAATGCGAAAGGCGAAAGGCGAAAGGCGAAAGGCGAAAGGCGAAAGGCGAAAGGCGAAAGGCGAAAGGCGAAAGGCGAAAGGCGAAAGGCAAAAGGCGAAAGGCGAAAGGCGAAAGGCGAAAGGCGAAAGGCGAAAGGCGAAAGGCGAAAGGCGAAAGGCGAAAGGCGAAAGGCGAAAGGCGAAAGGCGAAAGGCGAAAGGCGAAAGGCGAAAGGCGAAACGCGAAAGGCGAAAGGCGGAAGATGAAAGGCGTAAGGCGAAAGGCGAAAGGCGAAAGGCGAAAGGCGAAAGGCGAAAGGCGAAAGGCGAAAGGCGAAAGGCGAAAGGCGAAAGGCGAAAGGCGAAAGGCGAAAGGCGAAAGGCGAAAGGCGAAAGGCGAAAGGCGAAAGGCGAAAGGCGAAACGCGAAAGGCGAAAGGCGAAAGGCGAAAGGCGAAAAGTGAAAGGCGAAAAGCGGAAGGCGAAAGGCGAAAGGCGATAGGCGAAAGGGGAAGGGCGTGAGGCAAAAGTCAAAATGCCTAAGGCAAAAGGAAAAACGATTTTCAAATGAAAATGGAGAAATTTAAAATGCCTAAAGCAAAAGAAAAAACGATATTCAAAAGATAATATACAAAAGTTGAAATTGAAAATGCGAAATGGAAAATTCGAAATTATAAATTCGTATTTCAAAATGCTAAAGGCGAAATGCGAAAGGCGAAAGACGAAAGGCGAAGGGCGAAAGTCGAAAGGCGAAAGGCGAAAGGCAAAAGTCGAAAGGCGAAAGGCGAAAGGCGAAAGGAGAAAGGTGAAAGGCGAAAGGCGAAAGGCGAAAGGCGAATGGCGAAAGGCGAAATTCGACAGGCGGAAGGCGAAAAGCGAAAGGCGGAAGGTGAAAGGCGAAAGGCGAAAGGCGAAAGGCGAAAGGCGAAAGGCGAAAGGCGAAAGTTGAAAGGCGAAAGGCGAAAAGTGAAAGGCGAAAAGTGAAATGCGAAAGGCGAAAGGCGAAAGGCGAAAGGCGAAAGGCGAAAGGCGAAAGGCGGAAGGCGAAAGGCGAAAGGTGAAGGGCGAGAGGCAAAAGTCAAAATGCCTAAGGCAAAAGGAAAAACGATTTTCAAAACATGAAATAAAAATGGAGAAATTTAAAATGCCTAAAGCAAAAGAAAAAACGATATTCAACAGATAAGATACAAAAGTTGAAATTGAAAATGCGAAATGGAAAATTCGAAATTATAAATTCGTATTTCAAAAGGCTAAAGGCGAAATGCGAAAAGCGAAAGACGAAAGGCGAAGGGCGATTGTCGAAAGGCGAAAGGCGAATGGCGAAAGGCGAAAGGCGAAAGGCGAAAGTCGAAAGGCGAAATGCGAAAGGCGAAATGCGAAAGGCGAAAGGCGAAAGGCGAAAGGCGAAAGGCGAAAGGCGAAAGGCGAAAGGCGAAAGGCGAAAGGCAAAAGGGGAAAGGCGAAAGGCGAAAGGCGAAAGGCGAAAGGCGAATGGCGAAAGGCGAAAGGCGAAAGGCGAAAAGCGGAAGGCAAAAGAAAAATGATTTTCAAAACATGAAATGAAAATGGAGAAATTTAAAATGCCTAAAGCAAAAGAAAAAACGATATTCAAAAGATAAAATATAAAAGTTGAAATTGAAAATGCGAAATGGAAAATTCGAAATTATAAATTTGTATTTCAAAATGCTAAAGGCGAATTGCGAAAGGCGAAAGACGAAAGGCGAAAGGCGAAGGGCGAAAGTCGAAAGGCGAAATGCAAAAGGCGAAAGGCGAAAGGCGAAAGGCGAAAGGCGAAAGGTGAAAGGCGAAAGGCGAAAGGCGAAAGGCGAAAGGCGAAAGGCGAAAGGCGTAAGGCGAAAGGCGAAAGGCGAAAGGCGAATGGCGAAAGGCGAAAGGCGAAAGGCGAAAGGCGAAAGGCGAAAGGCGAAAGGCGAAAGGCGAAAGGCGAAAGGCGAAAGGCGAAAGGCGAAAGGCGAAAGGCGAAAGGCGAAAGGCGAAAGGCGAAAGGCGAAAGGCGAAAGGCAAAAGGCGAAAGGCGAAAGGCGAAAGGCGAAAGGCGAAAGGCGAAAGGCGAAAGGCGGAAGGCGAAAGGCGAAAGGCAAAAGCGGAAGGCAAAAGGAAAAATGATTTTCAAAACATGAAATGAAAATGGAGAAATTTAAAATGCCTAAAGCAAAAAAAAAACGATATTCAAAAGATAAAATACAAAAGTTGAAATTGAAAATGCGAAATGGAAAATTCGAAATTATAAATTTGTATTTCAAAATGCTAAAGGCGAATTGCGAAAGGCGAAAGACGAAAGGCGAAAGGCGAAGGGCGAAAGTCGAAAGGCGAAAGGCGAAATGCAAAAGGCGAAAGGCGAAATGCGAAAGGCGAAAGGTGAAAGGCGAAAGGCGAAAGGTGAAAGGCGAAAGGCGAAAGGCGAATGGCGAAAGGCGAAAGGCGTAAGGCGAAAGGCGAAAGGCGAAAGGCGAATGGCGAAAGTTGAAAGGCGAAAGGCGAAAAGTGAAAGGCGAAAAGTGAAAGGCGAAAGACGAAAGGCGAAAGGCGAAAGGCGAAAGGCAGAAGGCGAAAGGCGAAAGGTGAAGGGCGAGAGGCAAAAGTCAAAATGCCTAAGGCAAAAGGAAAAACGATTTTCAAAACATGAAATAAATATGGAGAAATTTAAAATGCCTAAAGCAAAAGAAAAAACGATATTCAACAGATAAAATACAAAAGTTGAAATTGAAAATGCGAATTGGAAAATTCGAAATTATAAATTCGTATTTCAAAAGGCTAAAGGCGAAATGCGAAAGGCGAAAGACGAAAGGCGAAGGGCGATTGTCGAAAGGCGAAAGGCGAATGGCGAAAGGCGAAAGGCGAAAGGCGAAAGGCGAAAGGCGAAAGTTGAAAGGCGAAAGGCGAAAAGTGAAAGGCGAAAAGTGAAAGGCGAAAGGCGAAAGGCGAAAGGCGAAAGGCGAAAGGCGAAAGGCGAAAGGCGGAAGGCGAAAGGCGAAAGGTGAAGGGCGAGAGGCAAAACTCAAAATGCCTAAGGCAAAAGGAAAAACGATTTTCAAAACATGAAATAAAAATGGAGAAATTTAAAATGCCTAAAGCAAAAGAAAAAACGATATTCAACAGATAAAATACAAAAGTTGAAATTGAAAATGCGAAATGGAAAATTCGAAATTATAAATTCGTATTTCAAAAGGCTAAAGGCGAAATGCGAAAGGCGAAAGACGAAAGGCGAAGGGCGATTGTCGAAAGGCGAAAGGCGAAATGCGAAAGGCGAAAGGCGAAAGGCGAAAGTCGAAAGGCGAAATGCGAAAGGCGAAAGGCGAAAGGCGAAAGGCGAAAGGCGAAAGGCGAAAGGCGAAAGGCGAAAGGCGAAAGGCGAAAGGCGAAAGGCGAAAGGCGAAAGGCGAAAGGCGAAAGGCGAAAGACGAAAGGCGGAAGGCGAAAGGCGAAAGGCGAAAGGCGAAAGGCGAAAGGCGAAAGGCGAAAGGCGAAAGGCGAAAAGCGAAAGGCGAAAGGCGAAAGGCGAAAAGCGGAAGGCAAAAGGAAAAATGATTTTCAAAACATGAAATGAAAATGGAGAAATTTAAAATGCCTAAAGCAAAAGAAAAAACGATATTCAAAAGATAAAATACAAAAGTTGAAATTAAAAATGCGAAATGGAAAATTCGAAATTATAAATTTGTATTTCAAAATGCTAAAGGCGAATTGCGAAAGGCGAAAGACGAAAGGCGAAAGGCGAAGGGCGAAAGTCGAAAGGCGAAAGGCGAAATGCAAAAGGCGAAAGGCGAAAGGCGAAAGGTGAAAGGCGAAAGGCGAAAGGTGAAAGGCGAAAGACGAAAGGCGAAAGGCGAAAGGCGAAAGGCGAAAGGCGAAAGGCGAAAGGCGAAAGGCGAAAGGCGAAAGGCGAAAGGCGAAAGGCGAAAGGCGAAAGGCGAAAGGCGAAAGGCGAAAGGCGAAAGGCGAAAGGCGAAAGGCGAAAGGCGAAAGGCGAAAGGCGAAAGGCGAAAGGCAAAAGGCGAAAGGCGAAAGGCGAAAGGCGAAAGGCGAAAGGCGAAAGGCGAAAGGCGAAAGGCGGAAGGCGCAAGGCGAAAGGCGAAAGGCGAAAGGCGAAAGGCGAAAAGCGGAAGGCAAAAGGAAAAATGCAAAAGGCGAAAGGCGAAAGGCGAAAGGCGAAAGGTGAAAGGCGAAAGGCGAAAGGTGAAAGGCGAAAGACGAAAGGCGAAAGACGAAAGGCGTAAGGCGAAAGGCGAAAGGCGAAAGGCGAAAGGCGAAAGGCGAAAGGCGAAAGGCGAAAGGCGAAAGGCGAAAGGCGAAAGGCGAAAGGCGAAAGGCGAAAGGCGAAAGGCAAAAGGCGAAAGGCGAAAGGCGAAAGGCGAAAGGCGAAAGGCGAAAGGCGAAAGGCGAAAGGCGAAAGGCGGAAGGCGAAAGGCGAAAGGCGAAAGGCGAAAGGCGAAAGGCGAAAGGCGGAAGGCGAAAGGCGAAAGGTGAAGGGCGAGAGGCAAAACTCAAAATGCCTAAGGCAAAAGGAAAAACGATTTTCAAAACATGAAATAAAAATGGAGAAATTTAAAATGCCTAAAGCAAAAGAAAAAACGATATTCAACAGATAAAATACAAAAGTTGAAATTGAAAATGCGAAATGGAAAATTCGAAATTATAAATTCGTATTTCAAAAGGCTAAAGGCGAAATGCGAAAGGCGAAAGACGAAAGGCGAAGGGCGATTGTCGAAAGGCGAAAGGCGAATGGCGAAAGGCGAAAGGCGAAAGGCGAAAGTCGAAAGGCGAAATGCGAAAGGCGAAAGGCGAAAGGCGAAAGGCGAAAGGCGAAAGGCGAAAGGCGAAAGGCGAAAGGCGAAAGGCGAAAGGCGTAAGGCGAAAGGCGAAAGGCGAAAGGCGAATGGCGAAAGTTGAAAGGCGAAAGGCGAAAGTCGAAAGGCGAAATGCGAAAGGCGAAAGGCGAAAGGCGAAAGGCGTGGGGGCGAAAGGCGAAAGGCGAAAGGCGAAAGGCGAAAGGCGAAAGGCAAAAGGCGAAAGGCGAAAGGCGAAAGGCGAAAGGCGAAAGGCGAAAGGCGCAAGGCGAATGGCGAAAGGCGAAAGGCGAAAGGCGAAAGGCGAAAGGCGAAATGCGAAAGGCGAAAGGCGAAAGGCGAAAGGCGAAAGGCGAAAGGCGAAAGGCGAAAGGCGAAAGGCGAAAGGCGAAAGGCGAAAGGCGAAAGGCGAAAGGCAAAAGGCGAAAGGCGAAAGGCGAAAGGCGAAAGGCGAAAGGCGAAAGGCGAAAGGCGAAAGGCGAAAGGCGGAAGGCGAAAGGCGAAAGGCGAAAGGCGAAAGGCGAAAGGCGAAAGGCGAAAGGCGAAAAGCGGAAGACAAAGGGAAAAAGGATTTTCAAAACATGAAATGAAAATGGAGAAATTTAAAATGCCTAAAGCAAAAGAAAAAACGATATTCAAAAGATAAAATACAAAAGTTGAAATTGAAAATGCGAAATGGAAAATTCGAAATTATAAATTTGTATTTCAAAATGCTAAAGGCGAATTGCGAAAGGCGAAAGGTGAAGGGCGAAAGTCGAAAGGCGAAAGGCGTAAGGCGAAAGGCGAAAGGCGAAAGGCGAAAGGCGAAAAGCGGAAGGCAAAAGGAAAAATGATTTTCAAAACATGAAATGAAAATGGAGAAATTTAAAATGCCTAAAGCAAAAGAAAAAACGATATTCAAAAGATAAAATACAAAAGTTGAAATTGAAAATGCGAAATGGAAAATTCGAAATTATAAATTTGTATTTCAAAATGCTAAAGGAGAATTGCGAAAGGCGAAAGACGAAAGGCGAAAGGCGAAGGGCGAAAGTCGAAAGGCGAAAGGCGAAATGCAAAAGGCGAAAGGCGAAAGGCGAAAGGCGAAAGGTGAAAGGCGAAAGGTGAAAGGCGAAAGGCGAAAGGCGAAAGGCGAAAGGCGTAAGGCGAAAGGCGAAAGGCGAAAGGCGAAAGGCGAAAGGCGAAAGGCGAAAGGCGAAAGGCGAAAGGCGAAAGGCGAAAGGCGAAAGGCGAAAGGCAAAAGGCGAAAGGCGAAAGGCGAAAGGCGAAAGGCGAAAGGCGAAAGGCGAAAGGCGGAAAGCGGAAGGCGAAAGGCGAAAGGCGAAAGGCGAAAGGCGAAAGGCGAAAAGCGGAAGGCAAAAGGAAAAATGATTTTCAAAACATGAAATGAAAATGGAGAAATTTAAAATGCCTAAAGCAAAACAAAAAACGATATTCAAAAGATAAAATACATAAGTTGAAATTGAAAATGCGAAATGGAAAATTCGAAATTATAAATTTGAATTTCAAAATGCTAAAGGCGAATTGCGAAAGGCGAAAGACGAAAGGCGAAAGGCGAAGGGCGAAAGTCGAAAGGCGAAAGGCGAAAGGTGAAAGGCGAAAGGCGAAAGGTGAAAGGCGAAAGGCGAAAGGCGAAAGGCGTAAGGCGAAAGGCGAAAGGCGAAAGGCGAATGGCGAAAGTTGAAAGGCGAAAGGCGAAAAGTGAAAGGCGAAAAGTGAAAGGCGAAAGGCGAAAGGCGAAAGGCGAATGGCGGAAGGCGAAAGGCGAAAGGTGAAGGGCGAGAGGCAAAAGTCAAAATGCCTAAGGCAAAAGGAAAAACGATTTTCAAAACATGAAATCAAAATGGAGAAATTTAAAATGCCTAAAGCAAAAGAAAAAACGATATTCAACAGATAAAATACAAAAGTTGAAATTGAAAATGCGAAATGGAAAATTCGAAATTATAAATTCGTATTTCAAAAGGCTAAAGGCGAAATGCGAAAGGCGAAAGACGAAAGGCGAAGGGCGATTGTCGAAAGGCGCAAGGCGAATGGCGAAAGGCGAAAGGCGAAAGGCGAAAGGCGAAAGGCGAAATGCGAAAGGCGAAAGGCGAAAGGCGAAAGGCGAAAGGCGAAAGGCGAAAGGCGAAAGGCGAAAGGCGAAAGGCGAAAGGCGAAAGGCGAAAGGCGAAAGGCGAAAGGCAAAAGGCGAAAGGCGAAAGGCGAAAGGCGAAAGGCGAAAGGCGAAAGGCGAAAGGCGAAAGGCGAAAGGCGAAAGGCGAAAGGCGAAAGGCGGAAGGCGAAAGGCGAAAGGCGAAAGGCGAAAGGCGAAAGGCGAAAGGCGAAAGGCGAAAAGCGGAAGACAAAGGGAAAAAGGATTTTCAAAACATGAAATGAAAATGGAGAAATTTAAAATGCCTAAAGCAAAAGAAAAAACGATATTCAAAAGATAAAATACAAAAGTTGAAATTGAAAATGCGAAATGGAAAATTCGAAATTATAAATTTGTATTTCAAAATGCTAAAGGCGAATTGCGAAAGGCGAAAGGCGAAGGGCGAAAGTCGAAAGGCGAAAGGCGTAAGGCGAAAGGCGAAAGGCGAAAGGCGAAAGGCGAAAGGCGAAAGGCGAAAGGCGAAAGGCGAAAGGCGAAAGGCGAAAGGCGAAAGGCGAAAGGCGAAAGGCGAAAGGCGAAAGGCGAAAGGCGAAAGGCGAAAGGCGAAAGGCGAAAGGCAAAAGGCGAAAGGCGAAAGGCGAAAGGCGAAAGGCGAAAGGCGAAAGGCGGAAGGCGAAAGGCGAAAGGCGAAAGGCGAAAGGCGAAAGGCGAAAAGCGGAAGGCAAAAGGAAAAATGATTTTCAAAACATGAAATGAAAATGGAGAAATTTAAAATGCCTAAAGCAAAACAAAAAACGATATTCAAAAGATAAAGTACAAAAGTTGAAATTGAAAATGCGAAATGGAAAATTCGAAATTATAAATTTGTATTTCAAAATGCTAAAGGCGAATTGCGAAAGGCGAAAGACGAAAGGCGAAAGGCGAAGGGCGAAAGTCGAAAGGCGAAAGGCGAAATGCAAAAGGCGAAAGGCGAAAGGCGAAAGGCGAAAGGTGAAAGGCGAAAGGCGAAAGGTGAAAGGCGAAAGGCGAAAGGCGAAAGGCGTAAGGCGAAAGGCGAAAGGCGAAAGGCGAAAGGCGAAAGGCGAAAGGCGAAAGGCGAAAGGCGAAAGGCGAAAGGCGAAAGGCGAAAGGCGAAAGGCGAAAGGCGAAAGGCGAAAGGCGAAAGGCGAAAGGTGAAAGACGTAAGGCGAAAGGTGAAAGGTGAAAGGTGAAAGGCGAAAGGGGAAAGGCGAAAGGCGAAAGGCGAAAGGCTAAAGACGTAAGGCGAAAGGTGAAAGGTGAAAGGCGAAAGGCGAAAGGCGAAAGGCGAAAGGCGAAAGGCGAAAGGCGAAAGGCGAAAGACGAAAGGCGAAGGGCGATTGTCGAAAGGCGAAAGGCGAATGGCGAAAGGCGAAAGGCGAAAGGCGAAAGGCGAAAGGCGAAAGGCGAAAGTTGAAAGGCGAAAGGCGAAAAGTGAAAGGCGAAAAGTGAAAGGCGAAAGGCGAAAGGCGAAAGGCAAAAGGCGAAAGGCGAAAGGCGAAAGGCGAAAGGCGGAAGGCGAAAGGTGAAGGGCGAGAGGCAAAACTCAAAATGCCTAAGGCAAAAGGAAAAACGATTTTCAAAACATGAAATAAAAATGGAGAAATTTAAAATGCCTAAAGCAAAAGAAAAAACGATATTCAACAGATAAAATACAAAAGTTGAAATTGAAAATGCGAAATGGAAAATTCGAAATTATGAATTCGTATTTCAAAAGGCTAAAGGCGAAATGCGAAAGGCGAAAGACGAAAGGCGAAGGGCGATTGTCGAAAGGCGAAAGGCGAATGGCGAAAGGCGAAAGGCGAAAGGCGAAAGTCGAAAGGCGAAATGCGAAAGGCGAAAGGCGAAAGGCGAAAGGCGAAAGGCGAAAGGCAAAAGGGCGAAAGGCGAAAGGCGAAAGGCGAAAGGCGAAAGGCGAAAGGCGAAAGGCGAAAGGCGGAAGGCGAAAGGCGAAAGGCGAAAGGCGAAAGGCGAAAGGCGAAAGGCGAAAGGCGAAAGGCGAAAGGCGAAAGGCGAAAGGCGAAAGGCGAAAGGCGAAAGGCGAAAAGCGGAAGGCAAAAGGAAAAATGATTTTCAAAACATGAAATGAAAATGGAGAAATTTAAAATGCCTAAAGCAAAAGAAAAAACGATATTCAAAAGATAAAATACAAAAGTTGAAATTGAAAATGCGAAATGGAAAATTCGAAATTATAAATTTGTATTTCAAAATGCTAAAGGCGAATTGCGAAAGGCGAAAGACGAAAGGCGAAAGGCGAAGGGCGAAAGTCGAAAGGCGAAAGGCGAAATGCAAAAGGCGAAAGGCGAAAGGCGAAAGGTGAAAGGCGAAAGGTGAAAGGCGAAAGGCGAAAGGCGAAAGGCGAAAGGCGTAAGGCGAAAGGCGAAAGGCGAAAGGCGAAAGGCGAAAGGCGAAAGGCGAAAGGCGAAAGGCGAAAGGCGAAAGGCGAAAGGCGAAAGGCGAAAGGCGAAAGGCGAAAGGCGATAGGCGAAAGGCGAAAGGCGAAAGGCGAAAAGCGAAAGGCAAAAGGCGAAAGGCGAAAGGCGAAAGGCGAAAGGCGAAAGGCGGAAGGCGGAAGGCGAAAGGCGAAAGGCGAAAGGCGAAAGGCGAAAGGCGAAAGGCGAAAGGCGAAAGGCGAAAGGCGAAAAGCGGAAGGCAAAAGGAAAAATGATTTTCAAAACATGAAATGAAAATGGAGAAATTTAAAATGCCTAAAGCAAAACAAAAAACGATATTCAAAAGATAAAATACAAAAGTTGAAATTGAAAATGCGAAATGGAAAATTCGAAATTATAAATTTGTATTTCAAAATGCTAAAGGCGAATTGCGAAAGGCGAAAGACGAAAGGCGAAAGGCGAAGGGCGAAAGTCGAAAGGCGAAAGGCGAAATGCAAAAGGCGAAAGGCGAAAGGCGAAAGGCGAAAGGTGAAAGGCGAAAGGCGAAAGGTGAAAGGCGAAAGGCGAAAGGCGAAAGGCGAAAGGCGTAAGGCGAAAGGCGAAAGGCGAAAGGCGAATGGCGAAAGTTGAAAGGCGAAAGGCGAAAAGTGAAAGGCGAAAAGTGAAAGGCGAAAGGCGAAAGGCGAAAGGCGAAAGGCGAAAGGCGGAAGGCGAAAGGCGAAAGGTGAATGGCGAGAGGCAAAAGTCAAAATGCCTAAGGCAAAAGGAAAAACGATTTTCAAAACATGAAATAAAAATGGAGAAATTTAAAATGCCTAAAGCAAAAGAAAAAACGATATTCAACAGATAAAATACAAAAGTTGAAATTGAAAATGCGAAATGGAAAATTCGAAATTATAAATTCGTATTTCAAAAGGCTAAAGGCGAAATGCGAAAGGCGAAAGACGAAAGGCGAAGGGCGATTGTCGAAAGGCGCAAAGCGAATGGCGAAAGGCGAAAGGCGAAAGGCGAAAGGCGAAAGGCGAAATGCGAAAGGCGAAAGGCGAAAGGCGAAAGGCGAAAGGCGAAAGGCGAAAGGCGAAAGGCGAAAGGCGAAAGGCAAAAGGCGAAAGGCGAAAGGCGAAAGGCGAAAGGCGAAAGGAAAAAGGCGAAAAGCGGAAGGTAAAAGGCGAAAGGCGAAAGGCGAAAGGTGAAAGGCGAAAGGCGAAAGGTGAAAGGCGAAAGGCGAAAGGGGCGAAAGGCGAAAGGCGAAAGGCGAAAGGCGAAAGGCGTAAGGCGAAAGGCGAAAGGCGAAAGGCGAAAGGCGAAAGGCGAAAGGCGAAAGGCGAAAGGCGAAAGGCGAAAGGCGAAAGGCGAAAGGCGAAAGGCGAAAGGCGAAAGGCGAAAGGCGAAAGGCGAAAGGCGAAAGGCGAAAGGCAAAAGGCGAATGGCGAAAGGCGAAAGGCGAAAGGCGGAAGGCGAAAGGCGAAAGGCGAAAGGCGAAAAGCGGAAGGCGAAAGGCAAAAGGCGAAAGGCGAAAGGCGGAAGGCGAAAGGCGAAAGGCGAAAGGCGAAAGGCGAAAGGCGAAAAGCGGAAGGCAAAAGGAAAAATGATTTTCAAAACATGAAATGAAAATGGAGAAATTTAAAATGCCTAAAGCAAAACAAAAAACGATATTCAAAAGATAAAATACAAAAGTTGAAATTGAAAATGCGAAATGGAAAATTCGAAATTATAAATTTGTATTTCAAAATGCTAAAGGCGAATTGCGAAAGGCGAAAGACGAAAGGCGAAAGGCGAAGGGAGAAAGTCGAAAGGCGAAAGGCGAAATGCAAAATGCGAAAGGGGAAAGGCGAAAGGCGAAAGGTGAAAGGCGAAAGGCGAAAGGTGAAAGGCGAAAGGCGAAAGGCGAAAGGCGTAAGGCGAAAGGCGAAAGGCGAAAGGCGAAAGGCGAAAGGCGAAAGGCGAAAGGCGAAAGGCGAAAGGCGAAAGGCGAAAGGCGGATGGCGAAAGGCGAAAGGCGAAAGGCGAAAGGCGAAAGGCGAAAGGCGAAAAGCGAAAGGCGAAAGGCGAAAGGCGAAAGGCGAAAGGCGAAAGGCGAAAGGCGAAAGTCGAAAAGGGAAAGGCGAAAGGGGAAAGGCGAAAGGCGAAAGGCGAAAGGCGAAAGGCGAAAGGCGAAAGGCTAAAGACGTAAGGCGAAAGGTGAAAGGTGAAAGGCGAAAGGCGAAAGGCGAAAGGCGAAAGGCGAAAGGCGAAAGGCGAAAGGCGAAAGGCGAAAGGCGAAAGGCGAAAGGCGAAAGGCGGAAGGTGAAAGGCGAAAGGCGAAAGGCGAAAGGCGGAAGGCGAAAGGGGAAAGGCGAAAGACGAAAAGGGAAAGGCGATAGGCGTAAGACGAAAGGCGTAAGACGAAAGGCGAAAGGCGAAAGGCGAAAGGCGAAAGGCGGAAGGTGAAAGGCGTAAGGCGAAAGGTGAAAGGCGTAAGACGAAAGGCGAAAGGCGAAAGGCGAAAGGCGAAAGGCGGAAGGTGAAAGGCGTAAGGCGAAAGGCGAAAGGCGAAAGGCGAAAGGCGAAAGGCGAAAGGCGAAAGGCGAAAGGCGAAAGGCGAAAGGCGAAAGGCGAAAGGCGAAAGGCGAAAGGCGAAAGGCGAAAGGCGAAAGGCGAAAGGCGAAAGGCGAAAGGCGAAAGACTAAAGGCGTAAGGCGAAAGGTGAAAGGCGAAAGGCGAAAGGCGAAAGGCGAAAGGCTAAAGACGTAAGGCGAAAGGTGAAAGGTGAAAGGCGAAAGGCGAAAGGCGAAAGGCGAAAGGCGAAAGGCTAAAGACGTAAGGCGAAAGGTGAAAGGTGAAAGGCGAAAGGCGAAAGGCGAAAGGCGAAAGGCGAAAGGCGAAAGGCGAAAGGCGAAAGGCGAAAGGCGAAAGGCGAAAGGCGGAAGGTGAAAGGCGAAAGGCGAAAGGCGAAAGGCGGAAGGCGAAAGGGGAAAGGCGAAACACGAAAAGGGAAAGGCGATAGGCGGAAGGTGAAAGGCGTAAGACGAAAGGCGAAAGGCGAAAGGCGAAAGGCGAAATGCGAAAGGCGAAAGGCGAAAGGCGAAAGGCGAAAGGCGAAAGGCGAAAGGCGAAAGGCGAAAGGCGAAAGGCGAAAGGCGAAAGGCGAAAGGTGAAAGGCGAAAGGCGAAAGGCGAAAGGCGAAAGGCGTAAGGCGAAAGGCGAAAGGCGAAAGGCGTAAGGCGAAAGGCGAAAGGCCAAAGGCGAAAGGCGAAAGGCGAAAGGCGAAAGGCGAAAGGCGAAAGGCGAAAGGCGAAAGGCGAAAGGCGAAAGGCGAAAGGCGAAAGGCGAAAGGCGAAAGGCGAAAGGCGAAAGGCGAAAGGCAAAAGGCGAAAGGCGAAAGGCGAAAGGCGAAAGGCGAAAGGCGAAAGGCGGAAGGCGCAAGGCGAAAGGCGAAAGGCGAAAGGCGAAAGGCGAAAAGCGGAAGGCAAAAGGAAAAATGATTTTCAAAACATGAAATGAAAATGGAGAAATTTAAAATGCCTAAAGCAAAAAAAAAACGATATTCAAAAGATAAAATACAAAAGTTGAAATTGAAAATGCGAAATGGAAAATTCGAAATTATAAATTTGTATTTCAAAATGCTAAAGGCGAATTGCGAAAGGCGAAAGACGAAAGGCGAAAGGCGAAGGGCGAAAGTCGAAAGGCGAAAGGCGAAATGCAAAAGGCGAAAGGCGAAATGCGAAAGGCGAAAGGTGAAAGGCGAAAGGCGAAAGGTGAAAGGCGAAAGGCGAAAGGCGAAAGGCGAAAGGCGAAAGGCGAAAGGCGAAAGGCGAAAGGCGTAAGGCGAAAGGCGAAAGGCGAAAGGCGAAAGGCGAAAGGCGAAAGGCGAAAGGCGAAAGGCGAAAGGCGAAAGGCGAAAGGCGAAAGGCGAAAGGCGAAAGGCGAAAGGCGAAAGGCGAAAGGCGAAAGGCGAAATGCAAAAGGCGAAAGGCGAAAGGCAAAAGGCGAAAGGCGAAAGGCGAAAGGCGAAAGGCGAAAGGCGAAAGGCGAAAGGCGAAAGACGAAAGGCGGAAGGCGAAAGGCGAAAGGCGAAAGGCGAAAGGCGAAAGGCGAAAGGCGAAAGGCGAAAGGCGAAAGGCGAAAGGCGAAAGGCGAAAGGCGAAAGGCGAAAGGCGAAAGGCGAAAGGCGAAAGGCGAAACGCGAAAGGCGAAAGGCGGAAGATGAAAGGCGTAAGGCGAAAGGCGAAAGGCGAAAGGCGAAAGGCGAAAGGCGAAAGGCGAAAGGCGAAAGGCGAAAGGCGAAAGGCGAAAGGCGAAAGGCGAAAGGCGAAAGGCGAAAGGCGAAAGGCGAAAGGCGAAAGGCGAAAGGCGAAAGGCGAAAGGCGAAAGGCGAAAAGTGAAAGGCGAAAAGCGGAAGGCGAAAGGCGAAAGGCGATAGGCGAAAGGCGAAGGGCGTTAGGCAAAAGTCAAAATGCCTAAGGCAAAAGGAAAAACGATTTTCAAATGAAAATGGAGAAATTTAAAATGCCTAAAGCAAAAGAAAAAACGATATTCAAAAGATAATATACAAAAGTTGAAATTGAAAATGCGAAATGGAAAATTCGAAATTATAAATTCGTATTTCAAAATGCTAAAGGCGAAATGCGAAAGGCGAAAGACGAAAGGCGAAGGGCGAAAGTCGAAAGGCGAAAGGCGAAAGGCAAAAGTCGAAAGGCGAAAGGCGAAAGGCGAAAGGAGAAAGGTGAAAGGCGAAAGGCGAAAGGCGAAAGGCGAATGGCGAAAGGCGAAATTCGACAGGCGGAAGGCGAAAAGCGAAAGGCGGAAGGTGAAAGGCGAAAGGCGAAAGGCGAAAAGCGAAAGGCGAAAGGCGAAAGGCGAAAGTTGAAAGGCGAAAGGCGAAAAGTGAAAGGCGAAAAGTGAAATGCGAAAGGCGAAAGGCGAAAGGCGAAAGGCGAAAGGCGAAAGGCGGAAGGCGAAAGGCGAAAGGTGAAGGGCGAGAGGTAAAAGTCAAAATGCCTAAGGCAAAAGGAAAAACGATTTTCAAAACATGAAATAAAAATGGAGAAATTTAAAATGCCTAAAGCAAAAGAAAAAACGATATTCAACAGATAAGATACAAAAGTTGAAATTGAAAATGCGAAATGGAAAATTCGAAATTATAAATTCGTATTTCAAAAGGCTAAAGGCGAAATGCGAAAAGCGAAAGACGAAAGGCGAAGGGCGATTGTCGAAAGGCGAAAGGCGAATGGCGAAAGGCGAAAGGCGAAAGGCGAAAGTCGAAAGGCGAAATGCGAAAGGCGAAATGCGAAAGGCGAAAGGCGAAAGGCGAAAGGCGAAAGGCGAAAGGCGAAAGGCGAAAAGCGAAAGGCGAAAGGCGAAAGGCAAAAGGGGAAAGGCGAAAGGCGAAAGGCGAAAGGCGAAAGGCGAAAGGCGAAAGGCGAAAGGCGAAAGGCGAAAGGCGAAAGGCAAAAGGCAAAAGGCGAAAGGCGAAAGGCGAAAGGCGAAAGGCGAAAGGCGAAAGGCGAAAGACGAAAGGCGGAAGGCGAAAGGCGAAAGGCGAAAAGCGGAAGGCAAAAGGAAAAATGATTTTCAAAACATGAAATGAAAATGGAGAAATTTAAAATGCCTAAAGCAAAAGAAAAAACGATATTCAAAAGATAAAATATAAAAGTTGAAATTGAAAATGCGAAATGGAAAATTCGAAATTATAAATTTGTATTTCAAAATGCTAAAGGCGAATTGCGAAAGGCGAAAGACGAAAGGCGAAAGGCGAAGGGCGAAAGTCGAAAGGCGAAATGCAAAAGGCGAAAGGCGAAAGGCGAAAGGCGAAAGGCGAAAGGCGAAAGGTGAAAGGCGAAAGGCGAAAGGCGAAAGGCGAAAGGCGAAAGGCGAAAGGCGAAAGGCGAAAGGCGTAAGGCGAAAGGCGAAAGGCGAAAGGCGAATGGCGAAAGGCGAAAGGCGAAAGGCGAAAGGCGAAAGGCGAAAGGCGAAAGGCGAAAGGCGAAAGGCGAAAGGCGAAAGGCGAAAGGCGAAAGGCGAAAGGCGAAAGGCGAAAGGCGAAAGGCGAAAGGCGAAAGGCGAAAGGCAAAAGGCGAAAGGCGAAAGGCGAAAGGCGAAAGGCGAAAGGCGAAAGGCGAAAGACGAAAGGCGGAAGGCGAAAGGCGAAAGGCGAAAAGCGGAAGGCAAAAGGAAAAATGATTTTCAAAACATGAAATGAAAATGGAGAAATTTAAAATGCCTAAAGCAAAAAAAAAACGATATTCAAAAGATAAAATACAAAAGTTGAAATTGAAAATGCGAAATGGAAAATTCGAAATTATAAATTTGTATTTCAAAATGCTAAAGGCGAATTGCGAAAGGCGAAAGACGAAAGGCGAAAGGCGAAGGGCGAAAGTCGAAAGGCGAAAGGCGAAATGCAAAAGGCGAAAGGCGAAATGCGAAAGGCGAAAGGTGAAAGGCGAAAGGCGAAAGGTGAAAGGCGAAAGGCGAAAGGCGAAAGGCGAATGGCGAAAGGCGAAAGGCGTAAGGCGAAAGGCGAAAGGCGAAAGGCGAATGGCGAAAGTTGAAAGGCGAAAGGCGAAAAGTGAAAGGCGAAAAGTGAAAGGCGAAAGACGAAAGGCGAAAGGCGAAAGGCGAAAGGCAGAAGGCGAAAGGCGAAAGGTGAAGGGCGAGAGGCAAAAGTCAAAATGCCTAAGGCAAAAGGAAAAACGATTTTCAAAACATGAAATAAATATGGAGAAATTTAAAATGCCTAAAGCAAAAGAAAAAACGATATTCAACAGATAAAATACAAAAGTTGAAATTGAAAATGCGAATTGGAAAATTCGAAATTATAAATTCGTATTTCAAAAGGCTAAAGGCGAAATGCGAAAGGCGAAAGACGAAAGGCGAAGGGCGATTGTCGAAAGGCGAAAGGCGAATGGCGAAAGGCGAAAGGCGAAAGGCGAAAGGCGAAAGGCGAAAGGCGAAAGTTGAAAGGCGAAAGGCGAAAAGTGAAAGGCGAAAAGTGAAAGGCGAAAGGCGAAAGGCGAAAGGCGAAAGGCGAAAGGCGAAAGGCGAAAGGCGGAAGGCGAAAGGCGAAAGGTGAAGGGCGAGAGGCAAAACTCAAAATGCCTAAGGCAAAAGGAAAAACGATTTTCAAAACATGAAATAAAAATGGAGAAATTTAAAATGCCTAAAGCAAAAGAAAAAACGATATTCAACAGATAAAATACAAAAGTTGAAATTGAAAATGCGAAATGGAAAATTCGAAATTATAAATTCGTATTTCAAAAGGCTAAAGGCGAAATGCGAAAGGCGAAAGACGAAAGGCGAAGGGCGATTGTCGAAAGGCGAAAGGCGAATGGCGAAAGGCGAAAGGCGAAAGGCGAAAGTCGAAAGGCGAAATGCGAAAGGCGAAAGGCGAAAGGCGAAAGGCAAAAGGCGAAAGGCGAAAGGCGAAAGGCGAAAGGCGAAAGGCGAAAGGCGAAAGGCGAAAGGCGAAAGGCGAAAGACGAAAGGCGGAAGGCGAAAGGCGAAAGGCGAAAGGCGAAAGGCGAAAGGCGAAAGGCGAAAGGCGAAAAGCGAAAGGCGAAAGGCGAAAGGCGAAAAGCGGAAGGCAAAAGGAAAAATGATTTTCAAAACATGAAATGAAAATGGAGAAATTTAAAATGCCTAAAGCAAAAGAAAAAACGATATTCAAAAGATAAAATACAAAAGTTGAAATTAAAAATGCGAAATGGAAAATTCGAAATTATAAATTTGTATTTCAAAATGCTAAAGGCGAATTGCGAAAGGCGAAAGACGAAAGGCGAAAGGCGAAGGGCGAAAGTCGAAAGGCGAAAGGCGAAATGCAAAAGGCGAAAGGCGAAAGGCGAAAGGTGAAAGGCGAAAGGCGAAAGGTGAAAGGCGAAAGACGAAAGGCGAAAGGCGAAAGGCGAAAGGCGAAAGGCGAAAGGCGAAAGGCGAAAGGCGAAAGGCGAAAGGCGAAAGGCGAAAGGCGAAAGGCGAAAGGCGAAAGGCGAAAGGCGAAAGGCGAAAGGCGAAAGGCGAAAGGCGAAAGGCAAAAGGCGAAAGGCGAAAGGCGAAAGGCGAAAGGCGAAAGGCGAAAGGCGAAAGGCGAAAGGCGGAAGGCGCAAGGCGAAAGGCGAAAGGCGAAAGGCGAAAGGCGAAAAGCGGAAGGCAAAAGGAAAAATGCAAAAGGCGAAAGGCGAAAGGCGAAAGGCGAAAGGTGAAAGGCGAAAGGCGAAAGGTGAAAGGCGAAAGACGAAAGGCGAAAGACGAAAGGCGTAAGGCGAAAGGCGAAAGGCGAAAGGCGAAAGGCGAAAGGCGAAAGGCGAAAGGCGAAAGGCGAAAGGCGAAAGGCGAAAGGCGAAAGGCGAAAGGCGAAAGGCAAAAGGCGAAAGGCGAAACGCGAAAGGCGAAAGGCGAAAGGCGAAAGGCGAAAGGCGAAAGGCGAAAGGCGAAAGGCGGAAGGCGAAAGGCGAAAGGCGAAAGGCGAAAGGCGAAAGGCGAAAGGCGGAAGGCGAAAGGCGAAAGGTGAAGGGCGAGAGGCAAAACTCAAAATGCCTAAGGCAAAAGGAAAAACGATTTTCAAAACATGAAATAAAAATGGAGAAATTTAAAATGCCTAAAGCAAAAGAAAAAACGATATTCAACAGATAAAATACAAAAGTTGAAATTGAAAATGCGAAATGGAAAATTCGAAATTATAAATTCGTATTTCAAAAGGCTAAAGGCGAAATGCGAAAGGCGAAAGACGAAAGGCGAAGGGCGATTGTCGAAAGGCGAAAGGCGAATGGCGAAAGGCGAAAGGCGAAAGGCGAAAGTCGAAAGGCGAAATGCGAAAGGCGAAAGGCGAAAGGCGAAAGGCGAAAGGCGAAAGGCGAAAGGCGAAAGGCGAAAGGCGTAAGGCGAAAGGCGAAAGGCGAAAGGCGAATGGCGAAAGTTGAAAGGCGAAAGGCGAAAGTCGAAAGGCGAAATGCGAAAGGCGAAAGGCGAAAGGCGAAAGGCGAAAGGCGAAAGGCGAAAGGCGAAAGGCGAAAGGCGAAAGGCGAAAGGCGAAAGGCGAAAGGCGAAAGGCGAAAGGCAAAAGGCGAAAGGCGAAAGGCGAAAGGCGAAAGGCGAAAGGCGCAAGGCGAATGGCGAAAGGCGAAAGGCGAAAGGCGAAAGGCGAAAGGCGAAATGCGAAAGGCGAAAGGCGAAAGGCGAAAGGCGAAAGGCGAAAGGCGAAAGGCGAAAGGCGAAAGGCGAAAGGCGAAAGGCGAAAGGCGAAAGGCGAAAGGCGAAAGGCAAAAGGCGAAAGGCGAAAGGCGAAAGGCGAAAGGCGAAAGGCGAAAGGCGAAAGGCGAAAGGCGAAAGGCGAAAGGCGGAAGGCGAAAGGCGAAAGGCGAAAGGCGAAAGGCGAAAGGCGAAAGGCGAAAGGCGAAAGGCGAAAGGCGAAAAGCGGAAGACAAAGGGAAAAAGGATTTTCAAAACATGAAATGAAAATGGAGAAATTTAAAATGCCTAAAGCAAAAGAAAAAACGATATTCAAAAGATAAAATACAAAAGTTGAAATTGAAAATGCGAAATGGAAAATTCGAAATTATGAATTCGTATTTCAAA
>CAWUPM010001400.1:0-27914 GCA_963924295.1 Dioctria rufipes | reverse complement strand
TGTCGCAAATTTTAAATACGCCGAGGATTGCCTTTTCCATAGTAAATTTTTCAAAAAATAATTTTTTACTGTCGCAAATTTTAAATAATCCGAGGATTGCCTTTTCTATAGTAAATTTTTCAAAAAATAATTTTTTACTGTCGCAAATTTTAAATACGCCGAGTATTGCCTTTTCTATAGTAAATTTTTCAAAAATAATTTTTAACTGTCGCAAATTTTAAATACGCCGAGGATTGCCTTTTCTATAGTAAATTTTTCAAAAAATAATTTTTTACTGTCGCGAATTTTAATACGCCGAGGATTGCCTTTTCTATAGTAAATTTTTCAAAAAATAATTTTTTGCTGTCGCAAATTTTAAATACGCCGAGGATTGCCTTTTCTATAGTAAATTTTTCAAAACATAGTTTTTTACTCTCGCAAATTTTAAATACGCCGAGGACTGCCTTTTCTATAGTGAATTTGTCAAAAAATAATTTTTTACTGTCGCAAATTTTAAACATACCGAGGATTGCCTTTTCTATAGTGAATTTGTCAAAATAATATTTTTTATTGTCGCAAATTTTAAATACGCCGAGGATTGCATTTTCTATAGTGAATTTGTCAAAAAATAATTTTTTACTGTCGAAAATTTTAAACACGCCGAGTATTGCCTTTTCTATAGTAAATTTATCAAAAAATAATTTTTTACTGTCGCAAATTTTAAATACGCCGAGGATTGCCTTTTCTTTAGTGAATTTGTCAAAATAATATTTTTTACTGTCGCAAATTTTGAATACGCCGAGGATTGCCTTTTCTATAGTGAATTTGTCAAAAAATAATTTTTTACTGTCGCAAATTTTAAATACGCCGAGGATTGCCTTTTCTATAGTGAATTTGTCAAAAAATAATTTTTTACTGTCGCAAATTTTAAATATACCGAGGATTGCCTTTTCTACAGTGAATTTTTCAAAAAAATGATTTTTTACTGTCGCAAATTTTAAATACGCCGAGGATTGCCTTTTCTATAGTAAATTTTTCAAAAAATAATTTTTTACTGTCGCAAATTTTAAATACGCCAAGGATTGCCTTTTCTATAGTGAATTTGTCAAAATAATATTTTTTTACTGTCGCAAATTTTAATCACGCCGAGGATTGCCTTTTCTATAGTAAATTTTGTCACAAAATAATTTTTTACTGTCGCAAATTTTAAATACGCCGTGGATTGCCTTTTCTATAGTAAGTTTTCAAAAAATAATTTTTTACCGTCGCAAATTTTATATACGCCGAGGATTGCCTTTTCTATGGTGAATTTTTAAAAAAATTATTTTTTGCTGTCGCAAATTTTAAATACGCCGAGGATTGCCTTTTCTATAGTAAATTTTTCAAAAATAATTTTTTTCTGTCGAAAATTTTAATTAGCCGAGGATTGCCTTTTCTATAGTAAATTTTTCAAAAAATAATTTTATACTGTCGCAAATGTTAAATACGCCGAGGATTGCCTTTTCTATAGTAAATTTTTCAAAAAATAATTTTTTACCGTCGCAAATTTTAAATACGCCGAGGACTGCCTTTTCTATAGTAAATTTTTCAAAACATAATTTTTTACTCTCGCAAATTTTAAATACGCCGAGGATTGCCTTTTCTATAGTGAATTTGTCAAAATAATATTTTTTACTCTCGCAAATTTTAAATACGCCGAGGATTGCCTTTTCTATAGTGAATTTGTCAAAAAATAAATTTTTACTGTCGCAAATTTTAAACATATCGAGGATTGCCTTTTCTATAGTGAATTTGTCAAAAAATAATTTTTTACTGTCGAAAATTTAAATACGCCGAGGATTGCCTTTTCTATAGTGAATTTGTCAAAAAATAATTTTTTACCGTCGCAAATTTTAAATACGCCGAGGACTGCCTTTTCTATAGTAAATTTTTCAAAACATAATTTTTTACTCTCGCAAATTTTAAATACGCCGAGGATTGCCTTTTCTATAGTGAATTTGTCAAAAAATAAATTTTTACTGTCGCAAATTTTAAACATATCGAGGATTGCCTTTTCTATAGCGAATTTGTCAAAAATAATTTTTTACTGTCGAAAATTTAAATACGCCGAGGATTGCCTTTTCTATAGTGAATTTGTCAAAAAATAATTTTTACTGTCGCAAATTTTAAACATATCGAGGATTGCCTTTTCTATAGTGAATTTGTCAAAAAATAATTTTTTACTGTCGCAAATTTTAAATATACCGAGGATTACCTTTTCTATAGTGAATTTTTCAAAAAATTTTTTTTACTGTCGCAAATTTTAAATACGCCGAGGATTGCCTTTCTATAATAAATTTTTCAAAAAATTATTTTTTACTGTCACAAATTTTAAATACGCCGAGGATTACCTTTTCTATGGTGAATTTGTCAAAAAATTATTTTTTACTGTCGAAAATTTTTAAATACCCGAGGATTGCCTTTTCTATAGTGAATTTGCCAAAAAATAATTTTTTACTGTCGCAAATTTTAAATATACCGAGGATTGCCTTTTCTATAGTAAATTTCTCAAAAATTATTTTTTACGGTCGCAAATTTTTAATACGCCGAGGATTGCCTTTTCTATAGTGAATTTGTCAAAAATAAATTTTTACAGTGGCAAATTTTAAATATACCGATGATTGCCTGTTCTATAGTGAGTTTTTCAAAAATTATTTTTTGCTGTCGCAAATTTTAAATACGCCGAGGATTGCCTTTTCTATAGTAAATTTTTCAAAAAATAATTTTTTACTGTCGCAAATTTTAAATACGCCGAGGATTGCCTTTTCTATAATAAATTTTTCAAAAAATTATTTTTTACTGTCGCAAATTTTAAATACGCCGAGGATTGCCTTTTCTATAGTAAATTTTTCAAAAAATAATTTTTTACCGTCGCAAATTTTAAATACGCCGAGGATTGCCTTTTCTATAGTAAATTTTTCAAAAAATATTTTTTAACTGTCGCAAATTTTAAATACGCCTAGGATTGCCTTTTCAAAAGTGAATTTTTCAAAAAATTATTTTTTGCTGTCGCAAATTTAAATATGCCGAGGATTGCCTTTTCTATAGTAAATTTTTCAAAAAATAATTTTTTACTGTCGCAAATTTTAAATACGCCGAGGATTGCCTTTCCTATAGTAAATTTTTCAAAAAATAATTTTTTACTCTCGCAAATTTTAAATACGCCGAGGATTGCCTTTTCTATAGTAAATTTTTCAAAAAATAATTTTTTACTGTCGCAAATTTTAAATACGCCGAGGATTGCCTTTGCTATAGTAAATTTTTCAAAAAATAATTTTTTACTGTCGCAAATTTTAATACGCCGAGGATTGCCTTTTCTATAGTAAATTTTTCAAAAAATAATTTTTTACTGTCGCAAATTTTAAATACGCCGAAGATTGCCTTTTCTGTAGTAAATTTTTCAAAAAAATTATTTTTTACTGTCGCAAATTTTAAATACGCCGAGGATTGCCTTTTCTATAGTAAATTTTTCAAAAAAAATTTTTTTACTGTCGTAAATTTTAAATACGCCGAGGATTGCCTTTTGTATAGTAAATTTTTCAAAAAATAATTTTTTACTGTCGCAAATTTTAAATACGCCGAGGATTGCCATTTCTATAGTAAATTTTTCAAAAAATAATTTTTACTGTCGCAAATTTTAAATACGACGAGGATTGCCTTTTCTATAGTAAATTTTTCAAAAAATAATTTTTTACTGTCGCAAATTTTAAATACGCGGAGGATTGCCTTTTCTATAGTAAATTTTCAAAAAAATAATTTTTTACTGTCGCAAATTTAAATACGCCGAGGATTGTCTTTTCTATAGTAAATTTTTCAAAAATAATTTTTTACTGTCGCAAATTTTAAATACGCCGAGGATTGCCTTTTCTATAGTAAATTTTTCAAAAAATAATTTTTTACTGTCGCAAATTTTAAATACGCCGAGGATTGCCTTTTCTATAGTAAATATTTCAAAAAATAATTTTTTACTGTCGCAAATTTTAAATACGCCGAGGATTGCCTTTTCTATAGTAAATTTTTCAAAAAATAATTTTTTACTGTCGCAAATTTTAAATACGCCGAGGATTGCCTTTTCTATAGTAAATTTTTCAAAAAATAATTTTTTACTGTCGCAAATTTTAAATAATCCGAGGATTGCCTTTTCTATAGTAAATTTTTCAAAAAATAATTTTTTACTGTCGCAAATTTTAAATACGCCGAGTATTGCCTTTTCTATAGTAAATTTTTCAAAAAATAATTTTTAACTGTCGCAAATTTTAAATACGCCGAGGATTGCCTTTTCTATAGTAAATTTTTCAAAAAATAATTTTTTACTGTCGCGAATTTTAAATACGCCGAGGATTGCCTTTTCTATAGTAAATTTTTCAAAAAATAATTTTTTGCTGTCGCAAATTTTAAATACGGCGAGGATTGCCTTTTCTATAGTAAATTTTTCAAAACATAGTTTTTTACTCTTGCAAATTTTAAATACGCCGAGGATTGCCTTTTCTATAGTAAATTTTTCAAAACATAATTTTTTACTCTCGCAAATGTTAAATACGCCGAGGATTGCCTTTTCTATAGTAAATTTTCAAAAAATAATATTTTACTGTCGCAAATTTTAAATACGCCGAGGATTGCCATTTCTATAGTAAATTTTTCAAAAAATAATTTTTTACTGTCGCAAATTTTAAATACGCCGAGGATTGCCTTTTCTATAGTAAATTTTTCAAAAAATTATTTTTTACTGTCGCAAATTTTAAATACGCCGAGGATTGCCTTTTCTATAGTAAATTTTTCAAAAAAAAAATTTTTACTGTCGCAAATTTTAAATACGCCGAGGATTGCCTTTTGTATAGTAAATTTTTCAAAAAATAATTTTTTACTGTCGCAAATTTTAAATACGCCGAGGATTGCCATTTCTATAGTAAATTTTTCAAAAAATAATTTTTTACTGTCGCAAATTTTAAATACGCCGAGGATTGCCTTTTCTTTAGTGAATTTGTCAAAATAATATTTTTTACTGTCGCAAATTTTGAATACGCCGAGGATTGCCTTTTCTATAGTGAATTTGTCAAAAAATAATTTTTTACTGTCGCAAATTTTAAATACGCCGAGGATTGCCTTTTCTATAGTGAATTTGTCAAAAAATAATTTTTTACTGTCGCAAATTTTAAATACCCCGAGGATTGCCTTTTCTATAGTGAATTTGCCAAAAAATAATTTTTTACTGTCGCAAATTTTAAATATACCGAGGATTGCCTTTTCTATAGTAAATTTGTCAAAAAATAATTTTTTACTGTCGCAAATTTTTAATACGCCGAGGATTGCCTTTTCTATAGTGAATTTGCCAAAAAATAATTTTTTACTGTCGCAAATTTTAAATATACCGAGGATTGCCTTTTCTATAGTGAATTTTCAAAAAATTTTTTTTACTGTCGCAAATTTTAAATACGCCGAGGATTGCCTTTTCTATAATAAATTTTTCAAAAAATTATTTTTACTGTCACAAATTTTAAATACGCCGAGGATTACCTTTTCTATGGTGAATTTGTCAAAAAATTATTTTTTACTGTCGAAAATTTTAAATACCCCGAGGATTGCCTTTTCTATAGTGAATTTGCCAAAAAATAATTTTTTACTGTCGCAAATTTTAAATATACCGAGGATTGCCTTTTCTATAGTAAATTTCTCAAAAAATTATTTTTTACGGTCGCAAATTTTTAATACGCCGAGGATTGCCTTTTCTATAGTGAATTTGTCAAAAAATAAATTTTACAGTGGCAAATTTTAAATATACCGATGATTGCCTGTTCTATAGTGAGTTTTTCAAAAAATTATTTTTTGCTGTCGCAAATTTTAAATACGCCGAGGATTGCCTTTTCTATAGTAAATTTTTCAAAAAATAATTTTTTACTGTCGCAAATTTTAAATACGCCGAGGATTGCCTTTTCTATAATAAATTTTTCAAAAAATTATTTTTTACTGTCGCAAATTTTAAATACGCCGAGGATTGCCTTTTCTATAGTAAATTTTTCAAAAAATAATTTTTTACCGTCGCAAATTTTAAATACGCCGAGGATTGCCTTTTCTATAGTAAATTTTTCAAAAAATATTTTTTAACTGTCGCAAATTTTAAATACGCCTAGGATTGCCTTTTCAAAAGTGAATTTTTCAAAAAATTATTTTTTGCTGTCGCAAATTTTAAATATGCCGAGGATTGCCTTTTCTATAGTAAATTTTTCAAAAAATAATTTTTTACTGTCGCAAATTTTAAATACGCCGAGGATTGCCTTTCCTATAGTAAATTTTTCAAAAAATAATTTTTTACTCTCGCAAATTTTAAATACGCCGAGGATTGCCTTTTCTATAGTAAATTTTTCAAAAAATAATTTTTTACTGTCGCAAATTTTAAATACGCCGAGGATTGCCTTTGCTATAGTAAATTTTTCAAAAAATAATTTTTTACTGTCGCAAATTTTAAATACGCCGAGGATTGCCTTTTCTATAGTAAATTTTTCAAAAAATAATTTTTTACTGTCGCAAATTTTAAATACGCCGAAGATTGCCTTTTCTGTAGTAAATTTTTCAAAAAATTATTTTTTACTGTCGCAAATTTTAAATACGCCGAGGATTGCCTTTTCTATAGTAAATTTTTCAAAAAAAATTTTTTTACTGTCGTAAATTTTAAATACGCCGAGGATTGCCTTTTGTATAGTAAATTTTTCAAAAAATAATTTTTTACTGTCGCAAATTTTAAATACGCCGAGGATTGCCATTTCTATAGTAAATTTTTCAAAAAATAATTTTTTACTGTCGCAAATTTTAAATACGACGAGGATTGCCTTTTCTATAGTAAATTTTTCAAAAAATAATTTTTTACTGTCGCAAATTTTAAATACGCGGAGGATTGCCTTTTCTATAGTAAATTTTTCAAAAAATAATTTTTTACTGTCGCAAATTTTAAATACGCCGAGGATTGTCTTTTCTATAGTAAATTTTTCAAAAAATAATTTTTTACTGTCGCAAATTTTAAATACGCCGAGGATTGCCTTTTCTATAGTAAATTTTTCAAAAAATAATTTTTTACTGTCGCAAATTTTAAATACGCCGAGGATTGCCTTTTCTATAGTAAATATTTCAAAAAATAATTTTTTACTGTCGCAAATTTTAAATACGCCGAGGATTGCCTTTTCTATAGTAAATTTTTCAAAAAATAATTTTTTACTGTCGCAAATTTTAAATACGCCGAGGATTGCCTTTTCTATAGTAAATTTTTCAAAAAATAATTTTTTACTGTCGCAAATTTTAAATAATCCGAGGATTGCCTTTTCTATAGTAAATTTTTCAAAAAATAATTTTTTACTGTCGCAAATTTTAAATACGCCGAGTATTGCCTTTTCTATAGTAAATTTTTCAAAAAATAATTTTTAACTGTCGCAAATTTTAAATACGCCGAGGATTGCCTTTTCTATAGTAAATTTTTCAAAAAATAATTTTTTACTGTCGCGAATTTTAAATACGCCGAGGATTGCCTTTTCTATAGTAAATTTTTCAAAAAATAATTTTTTGCTGTCGCAAATTTTAAATACGGCGAGGATTGCCTTTTCTATAGTAAATTTTTCAAAACATAGTTTTTTACTCTTGCAAATTTTAAATACGCCGAGGATTGCCTTTTCTATAGTAAATTTTTCAAAACATAATTTTTTACTCTCGCAAATGTTAAATACGCCGAGGATTGCCTTTTCTATAGTAAATTTTTCAAAAAATAATATTTTACTGTCGCAAATTTTAAATACGCCGAGGATTGCCATTTCTATAGTAAATTTTTCAAAAAATAATTTTTTACTGTCGCAAATTTTAAATACGCCGAGGATTGCCTTTTCTATAGTAAATTTTTCAAAAAATTATTTTTTACTGTCGCAAATTTTAAATACGCCGAGGATTGCCTTTTCTATAGTAAATTTTTCAAAAAAAAATTTTTTACTGTCGCAAATTTTAAATACGCCGAGGATTGCCTTTTGTATAGTAAATTTTTCAAAAAATAATTTTTTACTGTCGCAAATTTTAAATACGCCGAGGATTGCCATTTCTATAGTAAATTTTTCAAAAAATAATTTTTTACTGTCGCAAATTTTAAATACGCCGAGGATTGCCTTTTCTTTAGTGAATTTGTCAAAATAATATTTTTTACTGTCGCAAATTTTGAATACGCCGAGGATTGCCTTTTCTATAGTGAATTTGTCAAAAAATAATTTTTTACTGTCGCAAATTTTAAATACGCCGAGGATTGCCTTTTCTATAGTGAATTTGTCAAAAAATAATTTTTTACTGTCGCAAATTTTAAATATACCGAGGATTGCCTTTTCTACAGTGAATTTTTCAAAAAATGATTTTTTACTGTCGCAAATTTTAAATACGCCGAGGATTGCCTTTTCTATAGTAAATTTTTCAAAAAATAATTTTTTACTGTCGCAAATTTTAAATACGCCAAGGATTGCCTTTTCTATAGTGAATTTGTCAAAATAATATTTTTTTACTGTCGCAAATTTTAATCACGCCGAGGATTGCCTTTTCTATAGTAAATTTTTCACAAAATAATTTTTTACTGTCGCAAATTTTAAATACGCCGAGGATTGCCTTTTCTATAGTAAGTTTTTCAAAAAATAATTTTTTACCGTCGCAAATTTTATATACGCCGAGGATTGCCTTTTCTATGGTGAATTTTTAAAAAAATTATTTTTTGCTGTCGCAAATTTTAAATACGCCGAGGATTGCCTTTTCTATAGTAAATTTTTCAAAAAATAATTTTTTTCTGTCGAAAATTTTAATTAGCCGAGGATTGCCTTTTCTATAGTAAATTTTTCAAAAAATAATTTTATACTGTCGCAAATGTTAAATACGCCGAGGATTGCCTTTTCTATAGTAAATTTTTCAAAAAATAATTTTTTACCGTCGCAAATTTTAAATACGCCGAGGACTGCCTTTTCTATAGTAAATTTTTCAAAACATAATTTTTTACTCTCGCAAATTTTAAATACGCCGAGGATTGCCTTTTCTATAGTGAATTTGTCAAAATAATATTTTTTACTCTCGCAAATTTTAAATACGCCGAGGATTGCCTTTTCTATAGTGAATTTGTCAAAAAATAAATTTTTACTGTCGCAAATTTTAAACATATCGAGGATTGCCTTTTCTATAGTGAATTTGTCAAAAAATAATTTTTTACTGTCGAAAATTTTAAATACGCCGAGGATTGCCTTTTCTATAGTGAATTTGTCAAAAAATAATTTTTTACCGTCGCAAATTTTAAATACGCCGAGGACTGCCTTTTCTATAGTAAATTTTTCAAAACATAATTTTTTACTCTCGCAAATTTTAAATACGCCGAGGATTGCCTTTTCTATAGTGAATTTGTCAAAAAATAAATTTTTACTGTCGCAAATTTTAAACATATCGAGGATTGCCTTTTCTATAGCGAATTTGTCAAAAAATAATTTTTTACTGTCGAAAATTTTAAATACGCCGAGGATTGCCTTTTCTATAGTGAATTTGTCAAAAAATAATTTTTTACTGTCGCAAATTTTAAACATATCGAGGATTGCCTTTTCTATAGTGAATTTGTCAAAAAATAATTTTTTACTGTCGCAAATTTTAAATATACCGAGGATTGCCTTTTCTATAGTGAATTTTTCAAAAAAATTTTTTTTACTGTCGCAAATTTTAAATACGCCGAGGATTGCCTTTTCTATAATAAATTTTTCAAAAAATTATTTTTTACTGTCACAAATTTTAAATACGCCGAGGATTACCTTTTCTATGGTGAATTTGTCAAAAAATTATTTTTTACTGTCGAAAATTTTAAATACCCCGAGGATTGCCTTTTCTATAGTGAATTTGCCAAAAAATAATTTTTTACTGTCGCAAATTTTAAATATACCGAGGATTGCCTTTTCTATAGTAAATTTCTCAAAAAATTATTTTTTACGGTCGCAAATTTTTAATACGCCGAGGATTGCCTTTTCTATAGTGAATTTGTCAAAAAATAAATTTTTACAGTGGCAAATTTTAAATATACCGATGATTGCCTGTTCTATAGTGAGTTTTTCAAAAAATTATTTTTTGCTGTCGCAAATTTTAAATACGCCGAGGATTGCCTTTTCTATAGTAAATTTTTCAAAAAATAATTTTTTACTGTCGCAAATTTTAAATACGCCGAGGATTGCCTTTTCTATAATAAATTTTTCAAAAAATTATTTTTTACTGTCGCAAATTTTAAATACGCCGAGGATTGCCTTTTCTATAGTAAATTTTTCAAAAAATAATTTTTTACCGTCGCAAATTTTAAATACGCCGAGGATTGCCTTTTCTATAGTAAATTTTTCAAAAAATATTTTTTAACTGTCGCAAATTTTAAATACGCCTAGGATTGCCTTTTCAAAAGTGAATTTTTCAAAAAATTATTTTTTGCTGTCGCAAATTTTAAATATGCCGAGGATTGCCTTTTCTATAGTAAATTTTTCAAAAAATAATTTTTTACTGTCGCAAATTTTAAATACGCCGAGGATTGCCTTTCCTATAGTAAATTTTTCAAAAAATAATTTTTTACTCTCGCAAATTTTAAATACGCCGAGGATTGCCTTTTCTATAGTAAATTTTTCAAAAAATAATTTTTTACTGTCGCAAATTTTAAATACGCCGAGGATTGCCTTTGCTATAGTAAATTTTTCAAAAAATAATTTTTTACTGTCGCAAATTTTAAATACGCCGAGGATTGCCTTTTCTATAGTAAATTTTTCAAAAAATAATTTTTTACTGTCGCAAATTTTAAATACGCCGAAGATTGCCTTTTCTGTAGTAAATTTTTCAAAAAATTATTTTTTACTGTCGCAAATTTTAAATACGCCGAGGATTGCCTTTTCTATAGTAAATTTTTCCAAAAAAATTTTTTTACTGTCGTAAATTTTAAATACGCCGAGGATTGCCTTTTGTATAGTAAATTTTTCAAAAAATAATTTTTTACTGTCGCAAATTTTAAATACGCCGAGGATTGCCATTTCTATAGTAAATTTTTCAAAAAATAATTTTTTACTGTCGCAAATTTTAAATACGACGAGGATTGCCTTTTCTATAGTAAATTTTTCAAAAAATAATTTTTTACTGTCGCAAATTTTAAATACGCGGAGGATTGCCTTTTCTATAGTAAATTTTTCAAAAAATAATTTTTTACTGTCGCAAATTTTAAATACGCCGAGGATTGTCTTTTCTATAGTAAATTTTTCAAAAAATAATTTTTTACTGTCGCAAATTTTAAATACGCCGAGGATTGCCTTTTCTATAGTAAATTTTTCAAAAAATAATTTTTTACTGTCGCAAATTTTAAATACGCCGAGGATTGCCTTTTCTATAGTAAATATTTCAAAAAATAATTTTTTACTGTCGCAAATTTTAAATACGCCGAGGATTGCCTTTTCTATAGTAAATTTTTCAAAAAATAATTTTTTACTGTCGCAAATTTTAAATACGCCGAGGATTGCCTTTTCTATAGTAAATTTTTCAAAAAATAATTTTTTACTGTCGCAAATTTTAAATAATCCGAGGATTGCCTTTTCTATAGTAAATTTTTCAAAAAATAATTTTTTACTGTCGCAAATTTTAAATACGCCGAGTATTGCCTTTTCTATAGTAAATTTTTCAAAAAATAATTTTTAACTGTCGCAAATTTTAAATACGCCGAGGATTGCCTTTTCTATAGTAAATTTTTCAAAAAATAATTTTTTACTGTCGCGAATTTTAAATACGCCGAGGATTGCCTTTTCTATAGTAAATTTTTCAAAAAATAATTTTTTGCTGTCGCAAATTTTAAATACGGCGAGGATTGCCTTTTCTATAGTAAATTTTTCAAAACATAGTTTTTTACTCTTGCAAATTTTAAATACGCCGAGGATTGCCTTTTCTATAGTAAATTTTTCAAAACATAATTTTTTACTCTCGCAAATGTTAAATACGCCGAGGATTGCCTTTTCTATAGTAAATTTTTCAAAAAATAATATTTTACTGTCGCAAATTTTAAATACGCCGAGGATTGCCATTTCTATAGTAAATTTTTCAAAAAATAATTTTTTACTGTCGCAAATTTTAAATACGCCGAGGATTGCCTTTTCTATAGTAAATTTTTCAAAAAATTATTTTTTACTGTCGCAAATTTTAAATACGCCGAGGATTGCCTTTTCTATAGTAAATTTTTCAAAAAAAAATTTTTTACTGTCGCAAATTTTAAATACGCCGAGGATTGCCTTTTGTATAGTAAATTTTTCAAAAAATAATTTTTTACTGTCGCAAATTTTAAATACGCCGAGGATTGCCATTTCTATAGTAAATTTTTCAAAAAATAATTTTTTACTGTCGCAAATTTTAAATACGCCGAGGATTGCCTTTTCTATAGTAAATTTTTCAAAAAATAATTTTTTACTGTCGCAAATTTTAAATACGCCGAGGATTGCCTTTTCTATAGTAAATTTTTCAAAAAATAATTTTTTACTGTCGCAAATTTTAAATACGCCGAGGATTGCCTTTTATATAGTAAATTTTTCAAAAAATTATTTTTACTGTCGCAAATTTTAAATACGCCGAAGATTGCCTTTTCTGTAGTAAATTTTTCAAAAAATTATTTTTTACTGTCGCAAATTTTAAATACGCCGAGGATTGCCTTTTCTATAGTAAATTTTTCAAAAAAAAATTTTTTACTGTCGCAAATTTTAAATACGCCGAGGATTGCCTTTTGTATAGTAAATTTTTCAAAAAATTATTTTTTACTGTCGCAAATTTTAAATACGCCGAGGATTGCCATTTCTATAGTAAATTTTTCAAAAAATAATTTTTTACTGTCGCAAATTTTAAATACGACGAGGATTGCCTTTTCTATAGTAAATTTTTCAAAAAATAATTTTTTACTGTCGCAAATTTTAAATACGCCGAGGATTGCCTTTTCTATAGTAAATTTTTCAAAAAATAATTTTTTACTGTCGCAAATTTTAAATACGCCGAAGATTGCCTTGCTGTACTAAATTTTTCAAAAAAATATTTTTTACTGTCGCAAATTTTAAATACGCCGAGGATTGCCTTTTCTATAGTAAATTTTTCAAAAAATAATTTTTTACTGTCGCAAATGTTAAATACGCCGAGGATTGCCTTTTCTATAGTAAATTTTTCAAAAAATAATTTTTTACTGTCGCAAATTTTAAATACGCCGAGGATTGCCTTTTCTATAGTAAATTTTTCAAAAAATAATTTTTTACTGTCGCAAATTTTAAATACGCCGAGGATTGCCTTTTCTATACTAAATTTTTCAAAAAATAATTTTTTACTGTCGCAAATTTTAAATACGCCGAGGATTGCCTTTTCTATACTAAATTTTTCAAAAAATAATTTTTTACTGTCGCAAATTTTAAATACGCCGAGTATTGCCTTTTCTATAGTAAATTTTTCAAAAAATAATTTTTTACTGTCGCAAATTTTAAATACGCCGAGGATTGCCTTTTCTATAGTAAATTTTTCAAAAAATAATTTTTTACTGTCGCGAATTTTAAATACGCCGAGGATTGCCTTTTCTATAGTAAATTTTTCAAAAAATAATTTGTTGCTGTCGCAAATTTTAAATACGCCGAGGATTGCCTTTTCTATAGTAAATTTTCCAAAACATAGTTTTTTACTCTCGCAAATTTTAAATACGCCGAGGATTGCCTTTTCTATAGTGAATTTGTCAAAAAATAATTTTTTACTGTCGCAAATTTTAAACATACCGAGGATTGCCTTTTCTATAGTGAATTTGTCAAAATAATATTTTTTATTGTCGCAAATTTTAAATACGCCGAGGATTGCATTTTCTATAGTGAATTTGTCAAAAAATAATTTTTTACTGTCGAAAATTTTAAACACGCCGAGTATTGCCTTTTCTATAGTAAATTTATCAAAAAATAATTTTTTACTGTCGCAAATTTTAAATACGCCGAGGATTGCCTTTTCTTTAGTGAATTTGTCAAAATAATATTTTTTACTGTCGCAAATTTTGAATACGCCGAGGATGGCCTTTTCTATAGTGAATTTGTCAAAAAATAATTTTTTACTGTCGCAAATTTTAAATACGCCGAGGATTGCCTTTTCTATAGTCAATTTGTCAAAAAATAAATTTTTACTGTCGCAAATTTTAAATACGCCGAGGATTGCCTTTTCTATAGCGAATTTGTCAAAAAATAATTTTTTACTGTCGAAAATTTTAAATACGCCGAGGATTGCCTTTTCTATAGTGAATTTGTCAAAAAATAATTTTTTCTGTCGCAAATTTTAAACATACCGAGGATTGCCTTTTCTATAGTTAATTTGTCAAAAAATAATTTTTTACTGTCGCAAATTTTAAATATACCGAGGATTGCCTTTTCTATAGTGAATTTTTCAAAAAAATTTTTTTTACTGTCGCAAATTTTAAATACGCCGAGGATTGCCTTTTCTATAGTAAATTTTTCAAAAAATTATTTTTTACCGTCACAAATTTTAAATACGCCGAGGATTACCTTTTCTATGGTGAATTTGTCAAAAAATAATTTTTTACTGTCGAAAATTTTAAATACCCCGAGGATTGCCTTTTCTATAGTAAATTTGCCAAAAAATAATTTTTTACTGTCGCAAATTTTAAATATACCGAGGATTGCCTTTTCTATAATAAATTTCTCAAAAAATCATTTTTTACGGTCGCAAATTTTAAGTACACCGAGGATTGCCTTTTCTATAGTAAATTTTTCAAAAAATAATTTTTTACTGTCGCAAATTTTAAATACGCCGAGGATTGCCTTTTCTATAGTAAATTTTTCAAAAAATAATTTTTTACTGTCGCAAATTTTAAATAGGCCGAGGATTGCCTTTTCTATAGTAAATTTTTCAAAAAATAATTTTTTACTGTCGCAAATTTTAAATACGCCGAGGATTGCCTTTTCTATAGTAAATTTTTCAAAAAATAATTTTTTACTGTCGCAAATTTTAAATACGCCGAGGATTGCCTTTTCTATAGTAAATTTTTCAAAAAATAATTTTTTACTGTCGCAAATTTTAAATACGCCGAGGATTGCCTTTTCTATAGTAAATTTTTCAAAAAATAATTTTTTACTGTCGCAAATTTTAAATACGCCGAGGATTGCCTTTTCTATAGTAAATTTTTCAAAAAATAATTTTTTACTGTCGCAAATTTTAAATACGCCGAGGATTGCCTTTTCTATAGTAAATTTTTCAAAAAATGATTTTTACTGTCGCAAATTTTAAATACGCCGAGGATTGCCTTTTCTATAGTAAATTTTTCAAAAAATAATTTTTTGCTGTCGCAAATTTTAAATACGCCGAGGATTGCCTTTTCTATAGTAAATTTTTCAAAACATAGTTTTTTACTCTCGCAAATTTTAAATACGCCGAGGATTGCCTTTTCTATAGTGAATTTGTCAAAAAATAATTTTTTACTGTCGCAAATTTTAAACATACCGAGGATTGCCTTTTCTATAGTGAATTTGTCAAAATAATATTTTTTATTGTCGCAAATTTTAAATACGCCTAGGATTGCATTTTCTATAGTGAATTTGTCAAAAAATAATTTTTTACTGTCGAAAATTTTAAACACGCCGAGTATTGCCTTTTCTATAGTAAATTTATCAAAAAATAATTTTTTACTGTCGCAAATTTTAAATACGCCGAGGATTGCCTTTTCTTTAGTGAATTTGTCAAAATAATATTTTTTACTGTCGCAAATTTTGAATACGCCGAGGATTGCCTTTTCTATAGTGAATTTGTCAAAAAATAATTTTTTACTGTCGCAAATTTTAAATACGCCGAGGATTGCCTTTTCTATAGTGAATTTGTCAAAAAATAATTTTTTACTGTCGCAAATTTTAAATATACCGAGGATTGCCTTTTCTATAGTGAATTTTTCAAAAAATGATTTTTTACTGTCGCAAATTTTAAATACGCCGAGGATTGCCTTTTCTATAGTAAATTTTTCAAAAAATAATTTTTTACTGTCGCAAATTTTAAATACGCCGAGGATTGCCTTTTCTATAGTGAATCTGTCAAAATAATATTTTTTTACTGTCGCAAATTTTAAACACGCCGAGGATTGCCTTTTCTATAGTAAATTTTTCACAAAATAATTTTTTACTGTCGCAAATTTTAAATACGCCGAGGATTGCCTTTTCTATAGTAAGTTTTTCAAAAAATAATTTTTTACCGTCGCAAATTTTATATACGCCGAGGATTGCCTTTTCTATGGTGAATTTTTAAAAAAATTATTTTTTGCTGTCGCAAATTTTAAATACGCCGAGGATTGCCTTTTCTATAGTAAATTTTTCAAAAAATAATTTTTTTCTGTCGAAAATTTTAATTAGCCGAGGATTGCCTTTTCTATAGTAAATTTTTCAAAAAATAATTTTATACTGTCGCAAATTTTAAATACGCCGAGGATTGCCTTTTCTATAGTAAATTTTTCAAAAAATAATTTTTTACCGTCGCAAATTTTAAATACGCCGAGGACTGCCTTTTCTATAGTAAATTTTTCAAAACATAATTTTTTACTCTCGCAAATTTTAAATACGCCGAGGATTGCCTTTTCTATAGTGAATTTGTCAAAATAATATTTTTTACTCTCGCAAATTTTAAATACGCCGAGGATTGCCTTTTCTATAGTGAATTTGTCAAAAAATAAATTTTTACTGTCGCAAATTTTAAACATATCGAGGATTGCCTTTTCTATAGTGAATTTGTCAAAAAATAATTTTTTACTGTCGAAAATTTTAAATACGCCGAGGATTGCCTTTTCTATAGTGAATTTGTCAAAAAATAATTTTTTACCGTCGCAAATTTTAAATACGCCGAGGACTGCCTTTTCTATAGTAAATTTTTCAAAACATAATTTTTTACTCTCGCAAATTTTAAATACGCCGAGGATTGCCTTTTCTATAGTGAATTTGTCAAAAAATAAATTTTTACTGTCGCAAATTTTAAACATATCGAGGATTGCCTTTTCTATAGCGAATTTGTCAAAAAATAATTTTTTACTGTCGAAAATTTTAAATACGCCGAGGATTGCCTTTTCTATAGTGAATTTGTCAAAAAATAATTTTTTACTGTCGCAAATTTTAAACATATCGAGGATTGCCTTTTCTATAGTGAATTTGTCAAAAAATAATTTTTTACTGTCGCAAATTTTAAATATACCGAGGATTGCCTTTTCTATAATGAATTTTTCAAAAAAATTTTTTTTACTGTCGCAAATTTTAAATACGCCGAGGATTGCCTTTTCTATAATAAATTTTTCAAAAAATTATTTTTTACTGTCACAAATTTAAATACGCCGAGGATTACCTTTTCTATGGTGAATTTGTCAAAAAATTATTTTTTACTGTCGAAAATTTTAAATACCCCGAGGATTGCCTTTTCTATAGTGAATTTTCCAAAAAATAATTTTTTACTGTCGCAAATTTTAAATATACCGAGGATTGCCTTTTCTATAGTAAATTTCTCAAAAAATTATTTTTTACGGTCGCAAATTTTTAATACGCCGAGGATTGCCTTTTCTATAGTGAATTTGTCAAAAAATAAATTTTTACAGTGGCAAATTTTAAATATACCGATGATTGCCTGTTCTATAGTGAGTTTTTCAAAAAATTATTTTTTGCTGTCGCAAATTTTAAATACGCCGAGGATTGCCTTTTCTATAGTAAATTTTTCAAAAAATAATTTTTTACTGTCGCAAATTTTAAATACGCCGAGGATTGCCTTTTCTATAATAAATTTTTCAAAAAATTATTTTTTACTGTCGCAAATTTTAAATACGCCGAGGATTGCCTTTTCTATAGTAAATTTTTCAAAAAATAATTTTTTACCGTCGCAAATTTTAAATACGCCGAGGATTGCCTTTTCTATAGTAAATTTTTCAAAAAATATTTTTTAACTGTCGCAAATTTTAAATACGCCTAGGATTGCCTTTTCAAAAGTGAATTTTTCAAAAAATTATTTTTTGCTGTCGCAAATTTTAAATACGCCGAGGATTACCTTTTCTATAGTAAATTTTTCAAAAAATAATTTTTTACTGTCGCAAATTTTAAATACGCCGAGGATTGCCTTTCCTATAGTAAATTTTTCAAAAAATAATTTTTTACTCTCGCAAATTTTAAATACGCCGAGGATTGCCTTTTCTATAGTAAATTTTTCAAAAAATAATTTTTTACTGTCGCAAATTTTAAATACGCCGAGGATTGCCTTTGCTATAGTAAATTTTTCAAAAAATAATTTTTTACTGTCGCAAATTTTAAATACGCCGAGGATTGCCTTTTCTATAGTAAATTTTTCAAAAAATTATTTTTTACTGTCGCAAATTTTAAATACGCCGAAGATTGCCTTTTCTGTAGTAAATTTTTCAAAAAATTATTTTTTACTGTCGCAAATTTTAAATACGCCGAGGATTGCCTTTTCTATAGTAAATTTTTCAAAAAAAATTTTTTTACTGTCGTAAATTTTAAATACGCCGAGGATTACCTTTTGTATAGTAAATTTTTCAAAAAATAATTTTTTACTGTCGCAAATTTTAAATACGCCGAGGATTGCCATTTCTATAGTAAATTTTTCAAAAAATAATTTTTTACTGTCGCAAATTTTAAATACGACGAGGATTGCCTTTTCTATAGTAAATTTTTCAAAAAATAATTTTTTACTGTCGCAAATTTTAAATACGCCGAGGATTGCCTTTTCTATAGTAAATTTTTCAAAAAATAATTTTTTACTGTCGCAAATTTTAAATACGCCGAGGATTGTCTTTTCTATAGTAAATTTTTCAAAAAATAATTTTTTACTGTCGCAAATTTTAAATACGCCGAGGATTGCCTTTTCTATAGTAAATTTTTCAAAAAATAATTTTTTACTGTCGCAAATTTTAAATACGCCGAGGATTGCCTTTTCTATAGTAAATATTTCAAAAAATAATTTTTTACTGTCGCAAATTTTAAATACGCCGAGGATTGCCTTTTCTATAGTAAATTTTTCAAAAAATAATTTTTTACTGTCGCAAATTTTAAATACGCCGAGGATTGCCTTTTCTATAGTAAATTTTTCAAAAAATAATTTTTTACTGTCGCAAATTTTAAATAATCCGAGGATTGCCTTTTCTATAGTAAATTTTTCAAAAAATAATTTTTTACTGTCGCAAATTTTAAATACGCCGAGTATTGCCTTTTCTATAGTAAATTTTTCAAAAAATAATTTTTAACTGTCGCAAATTTTAAATACGCCGAGGATTGCCTTTTCTATAGTAAATTTTTCAAAAAATAATTTTTTACTGTCGCGAATTTTAAATACGCCGAGGATTGCCTTTTCTATAGTAAATTTTTCAAAAAATAATTTTTTGCTGTCGCAAATTTTAAATACGGCGAGGATTGCCTTTTCTATAGTAAATTTTTCAAAACATAGTTTTTTACTCTTGCAAATTTTAAATACGCCGAGGATTGCCTTATCTATAGTAAATTTTTCAAAACATAATTTTTTACTCTCGCAAATGTTAAATACGCCGAGGATTGCCTTTTCTATAGTAAATTTTTCAAAAAATAATATTTTACTGTCGCAAATTTTAAATACGCCGAGGATTGCCATTTCTATAGTAAATTTTTCAAAAAATAATTTTTTACTGTCGCAAATTTTAAATACGCCGAGGATTGCCTTTTCTATAGTAAATTTTTCAAAAAATTATTTTTTACTGTCGCAAATTTTAAATACGCCGAGGATTGCCTTTTCTATAGTAAATTTTTCAAAAAAAAATTTTTTACTGTCGCAAATTTTAAATACGCCGAGGATTGCCTTTTGTATAGTAAATTTTTCAAAAAATAATTTTTTACTGTCGCAAATTTTAAATACGCCGAGGATTGCCATTTCTATAGTAAATTTTTCAAAAAATAATTTTTTACTGTCGCAAATTTTAAATACGCCGAGGATTGCCTTTTCTATAGTAAATTTTTCAAAAAATTATTTTTTACTGTCGCAAATTTTAAATACGCCGAGGATTGCCTTTTCTATAGTAAATTTTTCAAAAAATAATTTTTTGCTGTCGCAAATTTTAAATACGCCGAGGATTGCCTTTTCTATAGTAAATTTTTCAAAAAATATTTTTTTACTGTCGCAAATTTTAAATACGCCGAGGATTGCCTTTTATATAGTAAATTTTTCAAAAAATTATTTTTACTGTCGCAAATTTTAAATACGCCGAAGATTGCCTTTTCTGTAGTAAATTTTTCAAAAAATTATTTTTTACTGTCGCAAATTTTAAATACGCCGAGGATTGCCTTTTCTATAGTAAATTTTTCAAAAAAAAATTTTTTACTGTCGCAAATTTTAAATACGCCGAGGATTGCCTTTTGTATAGTAAATTTTTCAAAAAATTATTTTTTACTGTCGCAAATTTTAAATACGCCGAGGATTGCCATTTCTATAGTAAATTTTTCAAAAAATAATTTTTTACTGTCGCAAATTTTAAATACGACGAGGATTGCCTTTTCTATAGTAAATTTTTCAAAAAATAATTTTTTACTGTCGCAAATTTTAAATACGCCGAGGATTGCCTTTTCTATAGTAAATTTTTCAAAAAATAATTTTTTACTGTCGCAAATTTTAAATACGCCGAAGATTGCCTTGCTGTAGTAAATTTTTCAAAAAATTATTTTTTACTGTCGCAAATTTTAAATACGCCGAGGATTGCCTTTTCTATAGTAAATTTTTCAAAAAATAATTTTTTACTGTCGCAAATGTTAAATACGCCGAGGATTGCCTTTTCTATAGTAAATTTTTCAAAAAATAATTTTTTACTGTCGCAAATTTTAAATACGCCGAGGATTGCCTTTTCTATAGTAAATTTTTCAAAAAATAATTTTTTACTGTCGCAAATTTTAAATACGCCGAGGATTGCCTTTTCTATACTAAATTTTTCAAAAAATAATTTTTTACTGTCGCAAATTTTAAATACGCCGAGTATTGCCTTTTCTATAGTAAATTTTTCAAAAAATAATTTTTTACTGTCGCAAATTTTAAATACGCCGAGGATTGCCTTTTCTATAGTAAATTTTTCAAAAAATAATTTTTTACTGTCGCGAATTTTAAATACGCCGAGGATTGCCTTTTCTATAGTAAATTTTTCAAAAAATAATTTGTTGCTGTCGCAAATTTTAAATACGCCGAGGATTGCCTTTTCTATAGTAAATTTTCCAAAACATAGTTTTTTACTCTCGCAAATTTTAAATACGCCGAGGATTGCCTTTTCTATAGTGAATTTGTCAAAAAATAATTTTTTACTGTCGCAAATTTTAAACATACCGAGGATTGCCTTTTCTATAGTGAATTTGTCAAAATAATATTTTTTATTGTCGCAAATTTTAAATACGCCGAGGATTGCATTTTCTATAGTGAATTTGTCAAAAAATAATTTTTTACTGTCGAAAATTTTAAACACGCCGAGTATTGCCTTTTCTATAGTAAATTTATCAAAAAATAATTTCTTACTGTCGCAAATTTTAAATACGCCGAGGATTGCCTTTTCTTTAGTGAATTTGTCAAAATAATATTTTTTACTGTCGCAAATTTTGAATACGCCGAGGATTGCCTTTTCTATAGTAAATTTTTCAAAACATAATTTTTTACTCTCGCAAATGTTAAATACGCCGAGGATTGCCTTTTCTATAGTAAATTTTTCAAAAAATAATTTTTAACTGTCGCAAATTTTAAATACGCCGAGGATTGCCTTTTCTATAGTAAATTTTTCAAAAAATGATTTTTTACTGTCGCAAATTTTAAATACGCCGAGGATTGCCATTTCTATAGTAAATTTTTCAAAAAATAATTTTTTACTGTCGCAAATTTTAAATACGCCGAGGATTGCCTTTTCTATAGTAAATTTTTCAAAAAATTATTTTTTACTGTCGCAAATTTTAAATACGCCGAGGATTGCCTTTTCTATAGTAAATTTTTCAAAAAAAAATTTTTTACTGTCGCAAATTTTAAATACGCCGAGGATTGCCTTTTGTATAGTAAATTTTTCAAAAAATAATTTTTTACTGTCGCAAATTTTAAATACGCCGAGGATTGCCTTTTCTATAGTGAATTTGTCAAAAAATAATTTTTTACTGTCGAAAATTTTAAACACGCCGAGTATTGCCTTTTCTATAGTGAATTTGTCAAAAAATAATTTTTTACTGTCGCAAATTTTAAATACGCCGAGGATTGCCTTTTCTATAGTCAATTTGTCAAAAAATAAATTTTTACTGTCGCAAATTTTAAATACGCCGAGGATTGCCTTTTCTATAGCGAATTTGTCAAAAAATAATTTTTTACTGTCGAAAATTTTAAATACGCCGAGGATTGCCTTTTCTATAGTGAATTTGTCAAAAAATAATTTTTTCTGTCGCAAATTTTAAACATACCGAGGATTGCCTTTTCTATAGTTAATTTGTCAAAAAATAATTTTTTACTGTCGCAAATTTTAAATATACCGAGGATTGCCTTTTCTATAGTGAATTTTTCAAAAAAAATTTTTTTACTGTCGCAAATTTTAAATACGCCGAGGATTGCCTTTTCTATAGTAAATTTTTCAAAAAATTATTTTTTACCGTCACAAATTTTAAATACGCCGAGGATTACCTTTTCTATGGTGAATTTGTCAAAAAATAATTTTTTACTGTCGAAAATTTTAAATACCCCGAGGATTGCCTTTTCTATAGTAAATTTGCCAAAAAATAATTTTTTACTGTCGCAAATTTTAAATATACCGAGGATTGCCTTTTCTATAATAAATTTCTCAAAAAATCATTTTTTACGGTTGCAAATTTTAAGTACACCGAGGATTGCCTTTTCTATAGTAAATTTTTCAAAAAATAATTTTTTACTGTCGCAAATTTTAAATACGCCGAGGATTGCCTTTTCTATAGTAAATTTTTCAAAAAATAATTTTTTACTGTCGCAAATTTTAAATAGGCCGAGGATTGCCTTTTCTATAGTAAATTTTTCAAAAAATAATTTTTTACTGTCGCAAATTTTAAATACGCCGAGGATTGCCTTTTCTATAGTAAATTTTTCAAAAAATAATTTTTTACTGTCGCAAATTTTAAATACGCCGAGGATTGCCTTTTCTATAGTAAATTTTTCAAAAAATAATTTTTTACTGTCGCAAATTTTAAATACGCCGAGGATTGCCTTTTCTATAGTAAATTTTTCAAAAAATAATTTTTTACTGTCGCAAATTTTAAATACGCCGAGGATTGCCTTTTCTATAGTAAATTTTTCAAAACATAATTTTTTACTCTCGCAAATGTTAAATACGCCGAGGATTGCCTTTTCTATAGTAAATTTTTCAAAAAATAATATTTTACTGTCGCAAATTTTAAATACCCCGAGGATTGCCATTTCTATAGTAAATTTTTCAAAAAATAATTTTTTACTGTCGCAAATTTTAAATACGACGAGGATTGCCTTTTCTATAGTAAATTTTTCAAAAAATAATTTTTTACTGTCGCAAATTTTAAATACGACGAGGATTGCCTTTTCTATAGTAAATTTTTCAAAAAATAATTTTTTACTGTCGCAAATTTTAAATACGCCGAGGATTGCCTTTTCTATAGTAAATATTTCAAAAAATAATTTTTTACTGTCGCAAATTTTAAATACGCCGAGAATTGCCTTTTCTATAGTAAATTTTTCAAAAAATAATTTTTTACTGTCGCAAATTTTAAATACGCCGAGGATTGCCTTTTCTATACTAAATTTTTCAAAAAATAATTTTTTACTGTCGCAAATTTTAAATACGCCGAGGATTGCCTTTTCTATAGTAAATTTTTCAAAAAATAATTTTTTACTGTCGCAAATTTTAAATAATCCGAGGATTGCCTTTTCTATAGTAAATTTTTCAAAAAATAATTTTTTACTGTCGCAAATTTTAAATACGCCGAGGATTGCCTTTTCTATAGTAAATTTTTCAAAACATAATTTTTTACTCTCGCAAATGTTAAATACGCCGAGGATTGCCTTTTCTATAGTAAATTTTTCAAAAAATAATATTTTACTGTCGCAAATTTTAAATACCCCGAGGATTGCCATTTCTATAGTAAATTTTTCAAAAAATAATTTTTTACTGTCGCAAATTTTAAATACGACGAGGATTGCCTTTTCTATAGTAAATTTTTCAAAAAATAATTTTTTACTGTCGCAAATTTTAAATACGCCGAGGATTGCCTTTTCTATAGTAAATATTTCAAAAAATAATTTTTTACTGTCGCAAATTTTAAATACGCCGAGGATTGCCTTTTCTATAGTAAATTTTTCAAAAAATAATTTTTTACTGTCGCAAATTTTAAATGCGCCGAGGATTGTCTTTTCTATAGTAAATTTTTCAAAAAATTATTTTTTACTGTCGCAAATTTTAAATACGCCGAAGATTGCCTTTTCTGTAGTAAATTTTTCAAAAAATTATTTTTTACTGTCGCAAATTTTAAATAGGCCGAGGATTGCCTTTTCTATAGTAAATTTTTCAAAAAATAATTTTTTACTGTCGCAAATTTTAAATACGCCGAGGATTGCCTTTTCTATAGTAAATTTTTCAAAAAATAATTTTTTACTGTCGCAAATTTTAAATACGCCGAGGATTGCCTTTTCTATAGTAAATTTTTCAAAAAATAATTTTTTACTGTCGCAAATTTTAAATACGCCGAGGATTGCCTTTTCTATACTAAATTTTTCAAAAAATAATTTTTTACTGTCGCAAATTTTAAATACGCCGAGGATTGCCTTTTCTATAGTAAATTTTTCAAAAAATAATTTTTTACTGTCGCAAATTTTAAATAATCCGAGGATTGCCTTTTCTATAGTAAATTTTTCAAAAAATAATTTTTTACTGTCGCAAATTTTAAATACGCCGAGTATTGCCTTTTCTATAGTAAATTTTTCAAAAAATAATTTTTAACTGTCGCAAATTTTAAATACGCCGAGGATTGCCTTTTCTATAGTAAATTTTTCAAAAAATAATTTTTTACTGTCGCGAATTTTAAATACGCCGAGGATTGCCTTTTCTATAGTAAATTTTTCAAAAAATAATTTTTTGCTGTCGCAAATTTTAAATACGCCGAGGATTGCCTTTTCTATAGTAAATTTTTCAAAACATAGTTTTTTACTCTTGCAAATTTTAAATACGCCGAGGATTGCCTTTTCTATAGTGAATTTGTCAAAAAATAATTTTTTACTGTCGCAAATTTTAAACATACCGAGGATTGCCTTTTCTATAGTGAATTTGTCAAAATAATATTTTTTATTGTCGCAAATTTTAAATACGCCGAGGATTGCATTTTCTATAGTGAATTTGTCAAAAAATAATTTTTTACTGTCGAAAATTTTAAACACGCCGAGTATTGCCTTTTCTATAGTAAATTTATCAAAAAATAATTTTTTACTGTCGCAAATTTTAAATACTCCGAGGATTGCCTTTTCTTTAGTGAATTTGTCAAAATAATATTTTTTACTGTCGCAAATTTTGAATACGCCGAGGATTGCCTTTTCTATAGTGAATTTGTCAAAAAATAATTTTTTACTGTCGCAAATTTTAAATACGCCGAGGATTGCCTTTTCTATAGTGAATTTGTCAAAAAATAATTTTTTACTGTCGCAAATTTTAAATATACCGAGGATTGCCTTTTCTATAGTGAATTTTTCAAAAAATGATTTTTTACTGTCGCAAATTTTAAATACGCCGAGGATTGCCTTTTCTATAGTAAATTTTTCAAAAAATAATTTTTTACTGTCGCAAATTTTAAATACGCCGAGGATTGCCTTTTCTATAGTGAATTTGTCAAAATAATATTTTTTTACTGTCGCAAATTTTAAACACGCCGAGGATTGCCTTTTCTATAGTAAATTTTTCAAAAAATAATTTTTTACTGTCGCAAATTTTAAATACGCCGAGGATTGCCTTTTCTATAGTAAATTTTTCAAAAAATAATTTTTTACTGTCGCAAATTTTAAATACGCCGAGGATTGCCTTTTCTATAGTAAATTTTTCAAAAAATAATTTTTTACTGTCGCAAATTTTAAATACGCCGAGGATTGCCTTTTCTATAGTAAATTTTTCAAAAAATAATTTTTTACTGTCGCAAATTTTAAATACGCCGAAGATTGCGTTGCTGTAGTAAATTTTTCAAAAAATTATTTTTTACTGTCGCAAATTTTAAATACGCCGAGGATTGCCTTTTCTATAGTAAATTTTTCAAAAAATAATTTTTTACTGTTGCAAATTTTAAATACGCCGAGGATTGCCTTTTCTATAGTAAATTTTTCAAAAAATAATTTGTTGCTGTCGCAAATTTTAAATACGCCGAGGATTGCCTTTTCTATAGTAAATTTTCCAAAACATAGTTTTTTACTCTCGCAAATTTTAAATACGCCGAGGATTGCCTTTTCTATAGTGAATTTGTCAAAAAATAATTTTTTACTGTCGCAAATTTTAAACATACCGAGGATTGCCTTTTCTATAGTGAATTTGTCAAAATAATATTTTTTATTGTCGCAAATTTTAAATACGCCGAGGATTGCATTTTCTATAGTGAATTTGTCAAAAAATAATTTTTTACTGTCGAAAATTTTAAACACGCCGAGTATTGCCTTTTCTATAGTAAATTTATCAAAAAATAATTTTTTACTGTCGCAAATTTTAAATACGCCGAGGATTGCCTTTTCTTTAGTGAATTTGTCAAAATAATATTTTTTACTGTCGCAAATTTTGAATACGCCGAGGATTGCCTTTTCTATAGTGAATTTGTCAAAAAATAATTTTTTACTGTCGCAAATTTTAAATACGCCGAGGATTGCCTTTTCTATAGTCAATTTGTCAAAAAATAAATTTTTACTGTCGCAAATTTTAAATACGCCGAGGATTGCCTTTTCTATAGCGAATTTGTCAAAAAATAATTTTTTACTGTCGAAAATTTTAAATACGCCGAGGATTGCCTTTTCTATAGTGAATTTGTCAAAAAATAATTTTTTCTGTCGCAAATTTTAAACATACCGAGGATTGCCTTTTCTATAGTTAATTTGTCAAAAAATAATTTTTTACTGTCGCAAATTTTAAATATACCGAGGATTGCCTTTTCTATAGTGAATTTTTCAAAAAAATTTTTTTTACTGTCGCAAATTTTAAATACGCCGAGGATTGCCTTTTCTATAGTAAATTTTTCAAAAAATTATTTTTTACCGTCACAAATTTTAAATACGCCGAGGATTACCTTATCTATGGTGAATTTGTCAAAAAATAATTTTTTACTGTCGAAAATTTTAAATACCCCGAGGATTGCCTTTTCTATAGTAAATTTGCCAAAAAATAATTTTTTACTGTCGCAAATTTTAAATATACCGAGGATTGCCTTTTCTATAATAAATTTCTCAAAAAATCATTTTTTACGGTCGCAAATTTTAAGTACACCGAGGATTGCCTTTTCTATAGTAAATTTTTCAAAAAATAATTTTTTACTGTCGCAAATTTTAAATACGCCGAGGATTGCCTTTTCTATAGTAAATTTTTCAAAAAATAATTTTTTACTGTCGCAAATTTTAAATACGCCGAGGATTGCCTTTTCTATAGTAAATATTTCAAAAAATAATTTTTTACTGTCGCAAATTTTAAATACGCCGAGGATTGCCTTTTCTATAGTAAATTTTTCAAAAATAATTTTTTACTGTCGCAAATTTTAAATACGCCGAGGATTGCCTTTTCTATAGTAAATTTTTCAAAAAATAATTTTTTACTGTCGCAAATTTTAAATACGCCGAGGATTGCCTTTTCTATAGTAAATTTTTCAAAAAATAATTTTTTA